>JAHDVE020001845.1:0-88303 GCA_022606495.2 Halesus radiatus | reverse complement strand
GACTACTCGCTGCTTCCCTTATATATTGAGGACTGAACGCGAGGCTTAGGTCGAAGAATGCATCAAATTGAAAAGTACCTAACACTATCTCAAATATAAGTTAGTTGGTTTGGCTTGTAGAGATAGATGTATATGTAGTTGAGGTTTTTTATGCTCAACCCTCGTGAGGTCAAATGGAATATTTATTATAATCAATAGACGCCATATAACGCCTTCGACTTGCTGGCTTCTTAATAACCAATCTTCCGCATGGGCTCGTACAATACTTTTAATGTCTTTTTTATTTTTTATTTATGTCTGTAAAATTGGGCTTACACATTGAATTGAATATAATACTAACAAACAAAAATAAAAGCCGTACAGCGTCATAATAATCTTTATTCATTGGATATAAACAGATGTACGTACCTGCAACAATACTGACTGTAAGAGATGTTATGGTTTATGTAATAAATGTAGATTTAGTTTCTTCAATAAATTTGTAATTATTTTGTGGCGTGATGACGCCACAAAATAATTACAAATTTGATAAAATTAATATGAAATTATTTGTTTAATTATTAATAATTAAAAAATGAATATATTCTTTAGACTTTTATAAAAAGTCAATAGATGTCTCATATTAATAAAAAATCGGATATTAATCCGAAGACACTGTCTAGTTTTGCAATTGTGTTCCTTAGGAACTTTGTAATCATTATAAAGATAGCCTGCCAATAATATGGGATAAAAAAAGGAGAATAATATTAACAAATCTTGAATTTGAGGTATGATATCGATGAAGATTGCATAAATTGAACTGGTCTCATTAGCTAAGTTGGTTAAGCGGTTGCCTTGGATAGGTAGAGGACCTGGGTTCGAGTCCCAGATGTGACTGAAATCTTTTTATTTTCCGTCTTTTTTTTCCGTTTTCATATTTCATTTAGGTTATGTTAATATTGTTTTCTACAATGATTAAATATTAAAATGAGGTTTTTAAATCTCAATAAAAATAATTAATAATTAAAAAATGAATAATTTCCAATTAATTTTAGAGATTTTGTTATTATCTTATCGCTAAATAAAGTAGCGCCACTTGCCGAAATGAACCTGTACATTCTATACATGTCATGAACTCTACCAAAAACTTGTTCAGGCTTTGTCTTGAATGTTCTCTCAAATGTACATTTTTATCCTATTTTTATTATTGATTCATTCATGTATTATGTATGTTCTGTTCTTTTTCCGTAGCTATTGTTTTTCTCATTTCGTGTTGTGTATTTTGTGTAATCGGATAATGGTACGTTAATGTAAAAAATAAAATAAATAATAACACACGGTGTCCTGGGGTAAAGTGCAGTTACTTTGGGGGGTGATTCTACATGATAGTAAGTACAGGTAAAATAAAATAGTTTTTTTTTAGAAATTCTGACGTTTTAATAAAGTGTTTTCGGTTAAAAAGAATTGAATAGTTTAAGAACTATTGGTTTCGAAACATGTAGATATGCATAGGTATTAAATAGTGGTTTAAACAAAATACTTTATTTACATTTAATTCAAAATTATGCTACAAAGTGAATTTGGGTTTATATAAGAAAAAAATGGAAAATTTGTACAGCACAGTTTTTGCGAAAAATCACCCCATTGGCGCATAGTACTAATTCAGTAAGAACTCATTATAACGAGGCAGTTAACACAAGTTTTTGCATAAATCACACCAACATGTAAATTATAATTTGCATTTTAAGTGTCTTAATCTTCGAAAGTATGAACACATTTACCCCTTTTAGAACTGTTTACGTTCACACCTGTTGCTATTCCAGTCAATTCTTGACCCCGAGAAAAACATTCATAAATTTACAATCACCTCCGATAGATTTTGTACGCCCATTGGCTGCGATATTTTCATTTCAAAGGTCATTCGTCCGGACCGGCAGTGAAGCTTTTTGACTTTTCGTGAACTCGGAATCTCTCCGATAACACGGCCATTATTTAATTCGTATTTAATCAGCGGCGCTATTTATCATCCGCCGGTGGTGGATCGCCCGGTTTGATCGACGGTTATTGCCACCGGACTGGACAGTTGACTCTTCGGCCTTATCATGCTGGCTGCTCAAATTAGACATTACTGGAGTGGAGTTGTTGCTTTATTTGGGAATTCTGTTTTATAGGAGAATTGAATTCAATTTCCTGTGTCGGTGACATTTAGAATTCTAACATAAGTTTCGATATGAATAAAAAAAGTCGTTTGTAGATAATCATCGCCTTGGATTTTAAGGCGATCCACTTCCTAAAATTCTAACGAAATCACGCACTTCTTATGCAGGTGGCGAAAAGGTTGAAATTCCCGCTTAACACCGGCCGTATGTTTCGATTTACGCATAAAAACATCGCCAAAATACTTGTTTTATTTTATTTTGTAAAAATCAGGTATAATTATGGAAATGTTTTACCGTCATATTCTAAAAAAAACATAATTTATCACAATGAACAATACGACAATCTCGGAAAAAGGGTTTGTAAGTAGGAGATTTTGCACTTTCAACTTTTTTTCTAGGCTTATAAAAAGACTCACCAAAATAATACCCGGTTAAACGAAAGGAAAATGTGTGTTCTACTTGCAGTATTTAATTAAATAATCTATGATGTGTCTAGACCATCCAATTTTCAAACCAAAACCACATGTTTTTGTATTACTTCCCATTTCATCGCCTTAACTTAGGTGAACCTTCACAAAACTGCGCTATAGAAATTTTCTCTTATTATTATTATTATCGGATGTATGCAAAATATAACAGCCGAAAACTCAGCCGACAACAGCCGAACACCCGTCCATAGATGATGTCGGTCGCATGAGAACTAGTCGTTTCTCAGATTTATATTAAATGTAAAGTCAAACCAGTCTAATCATGGTTGCGAGTCATCACTAAACTACTGTGAACTATTCTTCTTCTTCATTTTTTTTTGAATAACTTATTGATGCTTATAAACCTCATTGTAATATATTTTTAGTAATTGAAGATATGTCATCAAAAGGTAGCAGCCATAATACATGGGGATTAATTAACGATGATATTAACAGTTCGTAAGAAAGCGAAGTACGAGTATGATACCGATAAAAATGACATTACGGATTGGGGTATCCATAGCTCAGTGGATTAGAGCGCAGGCTCCCGGATATACCATGAGGTCCTGGGTTCGAGTCCGAGCTATTACCGTTATCTTTTTTATTTTCTGTCTCTTTTCGATTTCATGTTTCGTTCTAAGAGTTGTTAATATTCTTCTTATTCTGTCTGCAGCTGTAACAAAATCATTCGGTGTATTTAGAAAACATTACGTTGTTTTGAACCATCTTTCTCTAGACTAAATCGCTTTTAATTTTTGTATGTGAATTCTTCTCATTCATTTAAACGTGTCTTTTGCTGCATGCGTTTTTTGTGTCTTTGCGTTGTGACTTTCAAGTGACTATAAAAAATATAATTTTTAACATTATTTTACTCGAAATGCTGTGTAAACACCTTTTTTTTTAAGTAATATGTTGAAGATATTACAAACTGTCAATTAACAATGTTTTTCCTTGTTCCAGGTAAACCCAAGTGACATCTTCGCGACAGCTCGGAAAAGGTAAAATCCGTTGACCCGCGCGACCTCCCGTATATTTGTATCCAACTCATATCCGCTGCAACCCGGTACAATAATTATTGGTCGCTATAAAAAAACTGATACCCACATAAAATTATAATTCTGATGTGGTCTTCTTCCTCGGCATGAATAATTATTCGGTAAGTCGTTTGTCATTCGCAATGATAAAAGTGCCAGTTTTTACTGTTTTACTGACGCCGGCGTTTAATTATACGCATTTGGCTTTGTACAGTAATTCATACATCATAAAAATAAAGCTTTGAAGAGATTGAGCGAATAGGTGGCACAGTAATTAATTTCAATGTTAAGAGGAACGGCTGCGCTGCCTGTTTCATACATAATTTAATTTTGAATTTGAGGCCAAAATACGCATCGAAACCGAATGACATATTTCTCTAATTTTTCTAAACATTTTTCTAATTAAAGATTTAGTAAACATCTAGTACGGATGAGAAGTATTTTATTTATTTATGTTTTAAATTATGAAGTATATGCCATGGAAAAAAATCGATTTTCATAATTTTACAGGCAACCTAGAAAATTATTTGCGGGTTTAACGTTTTTTTTATTTATTATCGTATTTGCTATATTAATATGATTACGTAAATAAAAACACAAAAACAAAACATTAAAAAAAAAACGTTTTTTCAGGTCGATATTTTAAATTATGTACGGCCAATTTGTGTTGTAACTTAAATTGGTTGTTTTTAATTTAATTTAAATTTACCATAATGCTTATATTTGTATTTAAAAAAATAATTATATTTCATTATAATTTCAAAGTAGGCGGGGTAAAACCTTTTTTTTTAATCACCGTTAGCCCCCAAATAATTCTTAAAGGTGCCTCTACACTCGCGAAAAATCTATTCCTATAATGGTCTATATTTCCTAATGTAAAACAAAAATAAATAAATTACTTCTAATCCGTACCAGATATTTACTACACATTTTGACGAAAAAAAGATCATTAGGTTTAGGTGAGTATTTTGGCCTCAAATTCAAAATTAAGTTTTGTATCAAACAGGCTGGGCAGCCATTCCTCTTAAGATTATACGTAGCTTTGTTTTGATTCCGTTGTTTTTTTTTCAATACGATGAATCGTTACGGACTACTTTGAGACACCTCGTTGTGAAATCATTTTTTAAATTTTTTTTTTTTTTTTTTTATATATATTTATTTCTTGCTAAAGCAATCCCGATGAGTTTCAAAACTCATTTTAGGACGGGAGGAATTTACAATACATAAGTAGGAGATAGTACATACAATTTTACATTGACAGCAAAATATTAAAAATACAAGTTTCACATACAAACAGAAATAATTTTATAAGGCCAAGTTAAATAGAACAACACACAAGAGAAAACATATAAGGGAACAACAAAATATACAAATATGGATTTACCAATTTTCATTTTTAAATATCCTTAAAAAGTATTCCTTTATACCATCATTGTGGGATTTTTTATTTTTCTGGATGGTTTTGTACATATCTGGAAGCGAATTATAAAGTGTGTAGGCAATGTAGTTTAAAGATTTTATTCCATATTTTGTAGTGTGTGTTTGAGGAATGCGGATTTTATTGTTATTTCGAGTATTGTGGTTGTGGATGTCTTCATTGTAAAGTGGCTTGACGTTAGTGTGAGTTGATTGTTGAGTAATTTGTCGGATGGTGCTGGTGATTTCATACTTAGGAAGGATCGTGATTGGAAGGATACCGGAAACTGAGTAGATGTCCCTGACATGAGTGTCCCATGGAAGTCCAAAAACATTTCTGAGGGCTCGGTTTTGACCCCCTGCAGATCAGCAATCAATTTCTTCGAGGCAAAGCCCCAGATACAGCAGAGATAGGAAATGTGTGAATGTACCATGGCGTAATATACTGCAGTTAGTAACGGAATGGGTAGTAATCCTTGAAGTCTATATAGCACACCAGTTATGGGGGTAATTTTCTCCTTTATATGATTTATGTGGAGATCCCACGAGAGTTGAGAATCTACTATAAGGCCCAAATATTTTGTTGTCGTTTTCTTTTCGAGGCAGTTGTCACCAATTTTGATATCGAGGCTGGAATTTTTCTTGTTGCCGAATAGTAAATAATGCGTTTTTTTACGTTAAGGGTCAGTTTATTTATTCTCAACCAGGTTGTGAGATGGGAAACATCGGCATTCATTTCCATTTCAAGTTCCGCTAGGTTTTTGTTATAAAAAATTACAGTATCGTCCGCATAAAGTTGAAGAGTTCCTTTAATGCCCCACTTTGTTATGTCATTAACATATATTAGAAATAGCAACGGTCCAAGAATTGATCCCTGTGGCACTCCACATGTTATTTCACCCAATTCACTCATTTCTCCACCCAGTTCTACTGCCGAAAAGCGATTTGATAGGTAAGATCTGAAAAGTTCCAGAGGAGTACCAACAATACCCAAATGTTTCAGTTTTTCGATCAATACGTTATGGTCCACCGTGTCAAACGCCTTCTTTAGATCAATAAATATTGCCGCTGTAAAATCTCCATGGTCAATATGTTTCGACAGATTTGATATGAAATCGAAAGCTGCACATTTAGTGTTAGATCGTCGTCTGAAACCGTATTGTTTTGAGGTGAGAATTTTGTTTTGTTCGAGATATTTCAATAGTCTTTCTTTGATGACACATTCAAAAATTTTGGAGATAGCTGGAAGTATAGAGATTGGACGATACTTTTGGACATTTTTTTTACATTCGTCTTTATGTATAGGAATAATTTTTGTAACTTTTAGTTTGTCTGGAAAGATACCTTTTGACAGAGAGAGATTTATTAAGAATACGAGGTCATCCACCAGTTCCTCCTTGCAGTTTTTGAGAAGGAGAGAGGTTATACCATCGGAACCAGCTGCCGCTTTAGATTTGAGGTTTGATATGATCCGTAAGATTTCTGTTTTATTTGTCCTGATCATGTTAAAAGATTGTTTTGCTTGAGGTGCCGTGTAGATGGTATTTAACTCAGTTTTTGAAGTTTTTATGACTGATGCGAGACTCTCCCCAACTGAGAGAAAATATGTGTTGAAAGCGGTTGCAATCTCCTTTGGTTCTTTTACTTCTTCGTCATTTATGACTAGCAATTTACAAGCTATTGTTGGGTTTCGGGAGCTATTGGATATAATGGAGTTAATTGTTTTCCATGTTCGTTGTGGCTTATTCATGTTTTCATTAAGCAAATTCGTATAATACTTAGTTTTAATATATCTTCTATAGTTGGTGACAGTATTACGAGCTTTATTTTTTTCTGTTGTCAAAGGAATACTTCCTTGATTTTGTTTCCAAAGTTTAAATATGCTATTTCGTTTTTTAATCAGCCTATCAAGTTCTGCATCAAACCATGGAGTATTGTTAGGTCTTTTGTCTCCTATATTAGTTTTTAGTTTTGTTTTAAACGAATTCATAACATTTTGGAGATAGTCAGCGAAGTTATTATAATTTTTGTTTACATCGTCAGACGAATGGGTAAATTTACAAGTTTTAAGTGTGTTATTTAATTTTTGATAATTTATTTTGTAAGCATTTGATAGGTTTCTTGCGGATCTGTTATTGGGGAGGTTTTTAGGGAATTTTCATAATCCAATATAAGTATATTATGGTCACTAAGGGGATCATCAATATTTGAGATTTTTCCGGAACTATTTGTCCTATTTGTAATAATGTGGTCTATTAGCGAGCTGGTGTTGTTAGTTACTCTTGTGGGAAATATTGTGTTACATACATAAAAGTTATACGATTTCAAGGTGTGAATATATTTCCGTGCAATATCAGTGTCTTTTGAAATATCGATATTGAAATCTCCAATAAGTAATGTGTCTTGTTTGTTTTTATTTAATATTATTTCTAAAGAGTCAAAGAAGTCTGTTATATTTGAGTTCGGCTTACGGTAAAAAACATACAGATTTAGAGGTTTAATATTTTTTGCCGTAATCCTAATTCCTAGAAAGGTATTTTCACTGCCGCATTCTTCGATTTTTTATTGTCGAGTGTATTATGCATGTAAATGGCGACTCCTCCTCCTCTGTCCATCTCACGGGAAGCAAAATTTCCAGAGTAGTCGGCAATATTGAAAAAAGTTTCCTCTCCTTTACGTAGCCAGGTTTCCGTGATTACGAGAATATGAACTGTTTCTGAAATGTTTTTTAGAGTTTCTTCAATTTCATCAATTTTGTTTCTAATGCTTCTAGCATTCATGTACATAATACGCATACAGGAGCTTTTAGTGATGTATTCTTGTATATTGAAACATTTTTTTCCTTGAAGTTGCCTTTAGCAGTGTCCCACGTAGTCTATCCTTTCTCTGAAGCGCTCATCCATCAGCTTCCAGAGTGGGCAATCTGGATTTGTTGCCCGGTGGGTTCTTGAAACTCCGGTGCAATTTGAGCACGTTGGTTCTTTTGCCTTGTTGGGACATGTGTCATATTTATGACTTTCTCCACAGTGAAAGCAAGTTATCTTCTCTGTACAAAAACGTTGGGTGTGACCAAAACCCAGGCATTGGTAGCATTGCATCACCGGTGATTGATCTTCTACTACAAGACGTTGATATCCTACGTTTACTCGTCCAGCATTTATCAAAGATTTCCAATTTTTTGGTGACGCTTCAATGACAACGTTGCACAGTAGTTTGTTCCTATGATTTTTTTTATATTTAATTCTGAGTTTTTGTTTGAAGTCTAGTTCACATCCTTTATTTTGAGATTCTAGAGACTTCAATAGGTCTTCATCAGAAGCACCTTTAATCAGCCCTTTTATAATTACTAGCGGTTCGAGTTGCTTACCATCAGTCACTGTTATTTGTCCCTGGAGTCCTTTGCTGAGTTCCGCTTTGAAGTTGTTTTTGTCTTGTAGTGAGGCCATTTTAAAGATTAATTTGTCGCTGTTAGTTTTTCGCATACCCGCAACACCAATACCAAGAGATCTAACATCAACATGCGTTTTTATCAGTTGGTCCAAGTAATCAGAATTTTATTTTCTTATTATGTGTTAATTGTTTTCCTACCAGGCTACCTAGCACGAGCACCCGCTAAAGGTTTTGTCGATATTGTCGGTAGCTTCTCAACGTTCCCAATATCGGTTGAAGATCGCCAACGAACAAACCACCATGCACGTCGACTATTCTTAAATTAGTCAACGGAAACTGTTTTTTCGTTGGCGAATAGTTGAAGATTACCTTATCAATCTTATAAACAGCAAAAAGCGCCCTATTGAATTCGTTTTTCATTATATCTAGATAACTAGCTAACTCACTAACCATCACGTCGTTTCCCCGCAGGGGTAGGCAGAGAGGACGGACCGCCAAACAACTCGATCTTGGCATACACTTCTTGCTTCATTCCCATTCATACAACGTCTCATACATTCTCTTTTGTTATTCCGACTTCTGACATGGCCCGACTAAAGTATTTGATTTACTTGATTGTGTCATGTCTTTCTCGGACGTCCCCGGTTTCTTCTTTCATTCGCATTCGCGTTATATATGTTCCTTACACTCCTTTCTTGGTTCATTCGCTGGACATGACCGAACCATCTAATCTTTACCTTTCTTAATTTTGCTTATTATGTTTACATCATTCTTGCATTCTTTACGAATCTCAACATTTTTCACATAATCATACATGGTTTTATCGCACATTCGTTTCAGAGATCTCATTTATACAGCATTCAGTATACTTTCATCATTCCTCTGCTAGTTCCATGCCTCACTGCCATCCATAAAGGTTGGTATTAGCACTCCATTGTGGACTGCTAGCTTCGCTTCTTTGGACAACTTTTTGTTTGCGCCAACCGCGTTCAGTCCTTTTTTCAATATCCCTATCGGTCTTTCCATCTCTCGTAAACATACTTCCCAAATACACAAACACATCGATCTGCTCCAAGTATTCATCATTCACAACTATATTGCGCACTGTCTTCGTACTCTCTTTCAAACACCGTGACTTTAGATTTAGATACATTCATCATTAGCTCATTCTTCATACATACTTCGTTCATCCTAGATACGAGGGAGATCTTCCGTACTATTAGCAATCAGAACCGCATCATCAGCATATCTAGATATCCCAAAGAAATGCAGGGTTATTAATCAGTAAACATCGGAATATATACATTTGCATATTTTCATATGCATATTGCATAATGCGAGCCTTTTTGGTTGTTAGTGCATATTTGAGTCTATTTTGGGCCCCTATTGCACATTTGAGCCGGTTTTCGTCATGAATGCATATTTCAGCCATTTTATTCTTCAAAATATGACCTTTTAATTCAGAAATGGTTCATATTTTGTTGTCTTTTCTGAAGAAACGGGCTATTTTTGGAATCGGTTACTTTTGAATAATTTAATTATTTTTTTTAGTTGAAATGCTCGTGGTCGAAATTAATTAATTAATTAATAAATTAAATTGCGGAACCGAGTTTTTCCTTCAAAATGTCGGTGGCTAACGCCCCCCCCTGTGATATCAAATGTTTCCTGAAGAACTGGGTTGCAAAAGACATTTTTATTGTTTTTATAGTTAAATTTATATGTGTATTTTGACATTGTTAGTGCATGTATGGCCATTTGCAGTGCATACTTGCATGCATATTTTGCCATTTTGATGTCTATTAATTCAACTTGCATCATTTTAGTGATTTTATTTGCTTTTCAAATAATGCAGATATGTATGTATATCCTATTCATTAAATTATTAAGTGGTGTCATTGATTTTATCCACGCAAATTATATTGAATGGTAATGGCTGTACGAATGCGAACATATTAAACGTTTTCGTTATTGGCATATCGAAGTATCTGGGAAATGACCATCATAACTTGGGTGTCCGATACTTTAGCCATATTTTATACTCTCCCCAATCAGAAGCGACCCTCCCTATAGACAATGGCGGAGGAGCCTCCATTGTTTATCATGTCGGCGGGTGAATCCTTAAATACATTTAAGGCTTATTGTAATTAAATTTACTGCCCCGGCCGGATCTTTTAATACACTTTTAATAGGTGATGCGTGTCTCGGCTCCATTAAAATCGCCTTTCGATCCAAACCGTTTGCCAGTGGGAGGACTTGGCCTGCTCGAATCACGTCGCTTATCGAAAATTACGTTTTCTGAATAACTCTCACATGGCCTTAATGAAGCTTACTTTAAGTCGAATAAAAAAAGAGATTAAAATGTTTTGCCCAACTGTTGATTGATGTTCGCTTCCAATATGGCAGAACATGTGTCTCCAATTTTTATTAGAATATTGAAATTATCATAATCCAGTATGGCTTATGCGATGCTTTGTTCGGATCTATTACTGATTTATGTGGACGAAAAAATTCTAGAAAATATTCGATGCAATTAAGCTTTGTTGTTTTAGATTTACTATAGGTATTCCTGACTTAACGCCCACCGGTTCTGACGGTAATAAACATGGGAAAACACCATAAAGCATGGTATCTAAAATCGTCATTTTAGTTCATAATTGGCATTTTTGATGGAGTGTTTTCTATTATAATATGTGGACTGAATGCAAGCGTAGGAAGCAAAGAGGTGTTGTATTCTTTACTACCTAAGAAATACATTTATCTCCTCTAGGAAACATCAACTCTCTTAAGAGGAACGGCTGCGCGACCTGTTTCATACAATTCATTTTAGATTTGTGGCCAAAATACCCACCCAAACTGAAATATATTTATTATTTCAAATTATAGGTATAGTAAATATCTAGTGAGGATTAGAAGTATTTTTTTTAATTTTTGTTTCAAGTTTTTAAAAATATGCCATCAATCAATTTTTCATTATTTTAGAAGCAATTTTGAAAATTATTTGCGCGTTTGTGTTAAATAAAATATATGTAAATGTGATAAAATAAAATTTTAAAAAAAAAGTCTTAAAAAAAACGTTTTCTTTAAATTATTTACAGAACATTTGTGTTCCAACGGAAATAGGTCGTTTCTAATTTAATTTTAAGTTCCTCGTAATGCTTATTTTTACACCTTTTTTATTTTTTATTTAAAAATTTCATTATGTTTTCATAGTAAACGGGGTAACTCTTATTTTTTTAAAACGCCGTTTGCTCCCAAAAAGTTGCCTCTCAAATCGCGAAAATTTGGTTTATTTAATGGCCTTTATTTTGTAAGTAAAATTTTTTTTAAGTACGTATAATCCGCACTAGATATTTGCTATATATTTGATAAAAAAAAAGATCATTCGGTTTAGGTGAGTATTTTGGCCTCAAATCCAAAATTGTTGACCCGCATGTTTTTATTTACGCAAAAAAACGTCACCAAATCCAGTGTTTTATTTTAATTTGTAAAGCTCACGCATAAATATTAAAATGTTTTACGGTCATATTTTAAAAAACTTAATTTGCCACAATGAACAATACGGCAATATCGGAAAAAGGGTTCGTGAGTAGGAGATTCGCTTTAAACATTTGTTGTAGGTCTGATACTTTATTTTTTTCCAGGCTTATAAAAAGACACCAAAAAATTGGACGGTTATACATACGAAAGGCCAAGGTGTGTTCTACTTACATTATTTAATTAAATGATCTATGATGTTTCTGGGCCATCAAATTCTCAAACCGAAAACACACGATTTTGCATTACTTCCCATTGCATCACCTTAATTATTATCGGTTTTCTATAAAATTATAACGTTTGGCATAACTATTCATAAAGATTCGTATTTCAAAAATAATTCAACACGTAGAATAATTCATTTACTTAGTACCTTACCCCTCTTTCCACGTAATACTTGCACATGTACACCTCAATTTTCAATTCACAGTATCATCTTCTCAAACCTACCCTGTACTCCACATTATAAAAAAAAACACTATTTAAAACACCACTCTTATTCTTTCAAAATATTTTATAATGATACTGTATAATGTATCGATATAAATAAATAAATGAATTTAATTTTTCAATGGCCACAGCTCTTCTGAGAATATTCTCATGCTGTAACGATGATTGTTTGAAAAATTCTTGTGTTCACGTGGAATACCCCGCTGTGAATGTGAAATGATAGGTAAGCTCGAACATGTTTTAAAATAACACAACCATAATTAGTTACTGAGGTTTTTACACGTTTTTATTAATAACTAATGATTTTTGCACCTAGGAATGTTACCTGTACTGTTGCCATACTTATATGTGCAGAATTCCTAATAATAATAATAATGTTTTATTATCTCTTTTTTATAACAAATTAAAAATAATAATAATAATGATATCCACGCTGGGATGTGCCGTGCTGAGGATAAAGTAAATGAATCGTACTTAAGACGATAAAAAAACCCCTTCATGTCCCCAGTAAGATACAAGATTTTTCGTTTTTATTATTTTTTTTTTTTAAATATATGTATATACGAGTATATATATATATATATATTTTATTTTTTTTTCTTAATTTTTTTTTGTTCTATACAGTTTTTGATATCATTTATAATTTTTTACATGCAAGATTGTTTAACCGTTCTAGTGCTGTAATGATTTTGCAAGTAGGTGCGTTAACAGCTATTGATAATTTGTGTTATTAGTAAATAAATATGATATTAACTAAAAATTCAATAACTTGTTCAAATATCAACCAAACTTAATGTTTTTTTAAAATATAAAACGTAAATACTAATGTATCCCATGCATCTAATAAAAAACTAAAACTATTAAACATATAGAGAAAAAGAAAATCGCAAATTATGTCGCTTCATAATTGTGTTTTCCCGTGCAAAGGTCTTGCAGTCCCGTCTTACAGCTGGCGCATATGTGGAAAATTCACTTTCTATTCGTATTCTATTATTGCGATGGCCAATAATCGCACTTTCGTCATCACTGTCTCCATTTATCAGATCGAAGGGATCATCATCCGTAATGTTGCCGTCCTTTGATACATCATCCCCGATAGAACTAAGATCCGGAATGGTAAAATGTATTGTTTTAATTTAGTATAATAGGACAAACAATATATATAGTATACAAGATATACGCCAACCGCAATACACCGCCTTCAAATGGAACACGTGCTCTTGTAAGAATCAACAAACGCATACTGAAGAACGCAGCGCCTAAGCGCTTCGTCGCAATTTTCGTAGCTAACGCTTGCATTTATTTGTAAGTAATATTTCACTGAGTGAATGTATGAACAATGGTTGATCTCCATGTCCAGCGGCCTTGGGTCTGCGCATGCTCTTCAAAACCCCTTTTCGTTCTTTCTTATTGAAAACCTTACAAATTGTGAACGTTAGCCGTCTTGTCCCATTTTTGATAGTTTAATAGATATTCCGAGGATCCATAGCTTATTGTGTAAAATACTTGCATTGGTTTAGGGCAGATAAGAAAGTGTAAATTTCACGAAGCCATATCTCTCTTTCGCGAGTTTTTGCTTATTCAGATATCACCCAAAATATTTAATAATGATTCTGCTGTCTCTGTTACATAATAAGTAAAAAAAAACAAACAAATATTACTTTTAGTACATAATTATAGTACGAACTCTAACAACAATACAGTACTGCTTTGTTATGTACTACACGGGGGATCATTATCATTTAAGAAATTACGTTTTTCCTTAAAATTTCCGACGATTCTTCGAAAATCGTAATTTTAAAATCATCGACTTCGGGATATCCACAATTCTGAGCTCTCATTCTGGGCTAGGAATGAGAATCGGTCGGTGTTGAGAACATGCGTGCATGCTATTGAAGTTAAGTTAAATCTTGTTTGCTCATACCAGAACATTCAATTAATGTAATTGAAGCATTCTTCGGGTTCTCGCACCAAATTGTACTTAAAGATATGTACTTACAGCTTACAGTGGTTGTATCTTCGGGAAATAACAGTAGTTCAGGTGCCCATTGCTTTCTCCGCTGCCTGTTTCGCCCATAGTGCCATGGATACACAGTTTTTCAATTTTACTCTCTCTTAATAGTATTCATACTTTATTCGAATGATTTTTAAATCATAAAAAACAAGTTTTTTTTAAAAACTGTTTTATGTTTGTTTTTTAATTAAGTAAAATGCAGATAATAAGGTCGCGTTAGGCCAATCAATATGACTTGTAAACCGGTGACTATACACTACTCTTTCATACATTTCGATCCTCCCATTCAATCACCATTCAAGTTAACATTCAATTGATCAATTTGTTTCCCCCAGATAGCCATTCTATCAACATATATTTAATCTTATCCATAGAGTTATATTTTTTTAAACATTATTTGGCATTAATTTAAATATTTTGGGTGTATTGTATTCCAACGTTCTCTGTCTGTACTTATTTAAGTATATAAATACATTCCAATTTATTTCTATTCTGCGGGTTAAAATATGTGTTGACTTACAATTTTGTAAGAAAACAGTTTGTACTTAACAGGTAAAATATTCGTACTTTGGAATAATAATAGGGTATCATGTCTCTGTCTGTATATAGGGACAACTAATTGTTTTACAATAACGCTTTGAACCATTTGGATTTGTTTTAGATTAGTTTTTTTGGTATTTCCCCATATTGTTAATTTATATCTTACCACATATTCTGGTAGTGACATAAATTATTCTTAGAGTTTCAAGCAAAAATTAGAAATGGCAAGTTTATGCATGACGTTTAATTGATAATCTGCCCAGATTCATTGTTTTTTTACCGTATTTGAATTACACAATAAATTGATACATTACAAATATTATTTTTCTTCCTTTCATAGATTTTCCTAGCAAGCAACCGTTTTTATCAAAAACGTTTCAACAAAATTATTTTTTCACGATGAAATTGCACCACAAAATCCACATATTTTTGAAAATCAGAAAGGATTTTGAAAGCTTCTACTTTATACCGCTCATTATAGGAGTTAATTTCCACACTATAAGAAACCCTTAGTCGCCTAATGATATTCTGAAGAAAACAAGTTTTTTTTTACCTGCATATTTGAAATGTAATATTTATTTCACCTTATTCCTGTTAGCATTAACGAGACACGACCGATACTTCGCAGTTCTTCAAAGCTCGTTCAATTTCGTCGGTATCTTTCCACCGCCTGTTTACTTATTTAATATTCACGTTCGCGAGAACCGCGATGGTGAAACCGTGCATAAGTGGTATTTACTCGCCGCCTATCATACGTACCCGTACGTGAGGAGCAGCGAGGTAAAAAAAACTTGTCAGGGAACGGTGTTTTGGTCTAGTTAGTGATACCGCTCGCTTAATAATTAAGTGAAATAAATTGTGGCAGCCTTGTTGCAAGGAAGCAGGTGATTGAATGCGTTATATTAAAGATCGCTCATATTATACCTATCCACCTATTAACCTTTGTTAGCCCCCGTGGCAGAGCGGTTTAATTCTTTGTTCTGAATCATGTGTTTACTAGAAAATATCAAAATATATATTTATCGTTAGTATACAAGAAAAAGAAAGTAGAAAAAGTTAAGATCGCTATCCATTGGCAGATTAAGACTGCAATCCTTTGTATAGACACAAACTCACAGCTTTGCTAGTCAGAATATTTTTACGTATTTGAAACAAAATATACTTTGAAAAGCATCCGTGCAAAACTCCTCAATCTCAATCAGCTAACAACCAACTTTGACTTGGCCACTTTTAGTTGTATGCTCATAATATATACAACTATAGGCATTCCTTTTTTTTAACTCCTTACTAGCGCCTCGTTCCAGAGTGGAAAACGCTCTTAGTGTTGCCCTGGTCAGAGACCACCATAAGAATCGAAAAGTTGCTTAAAATGCTTGCAGATCAGATCTGAACAGTCAATCACTTTCGTCTTTCCATTCTCATTTCCCTTAGCCACTTTAGCCTCACAATATTTCTAAAAGTGAATCATAGTTCCACCGCCTACGGGCCGAAAAATCCATGCAAGATATCACAAAAAAAATTGAAATAAATCATTGACCCCGTACTTAATTACCCTTTAAACATTTTTTTACTGGCCAAATATTTCATGTACATTCGAACGTATTAAAATTATATCTGTCGAAAATAACCATATTTATTTTTGTACAATTTACTCGTGATAAAGTAACTCATGCCTCGGAACTCGGGTGTATTAACTAAACCGGTAAGCATGTAAATTGCTTGCTTATTAATTAAAAAGACATAAAGGCCACATGCTTGTATGTATTCCCGTCTGCATAGTTTATTGCGTGTGATTAAAAATAATTTGTGTTGGCGATTAATTCGTGATTAAGAATGGTAACAATACTAATATAAATACTCACTCATTTTGTCATTGTGATATAAGTCCTTGCGTAGGCGACGAGGGGTTAATGCGCCCTATCATTTAACATAAAGTGGTCTCGTATATTCTTATCTTCTGTCATTATGTCCCCTTTATGATACATACCTGCATACGCTGGAGGTAACTAGCTTTTCCGGTCATCATTTTCTTTCCATTTTATTTAGTTTTTATTTCCGTTACAAATACTTAAACAATGCACCACGACAACACAGTAAAAAAAACCCACCACTAAGGACCCTCGGCGTTCCATAGGTGCAAATACCGGATCGCACTCAAGGATCTAAAAACCTATGTGATATTTCATGCAACATAAATACGGTTTCGAATGGTATCATCGGAATGTGCGTCAGACGTCAAGCCAAAATTCGTTATTTCGGTGCGCCGCGATTAAGCAAATATGTTTTTGGTCTTTTACATGTTTTTTTTCTATTTCATTGTGTGAATGTTGTTAATATTGTTTTACTATTATTTGCTATTTCAAATTTTGAAACACGTAATTCATGGTGGAAATCCGTTTTTTAATGAGTTAAAACAAATTATAACCTTCGTTAAAGTTTTTAATAAAAAAGTAATTTTATGAGATATTTTTTCATTATAATTTTTTTAATGTTATTCGCCTCCTTATTTCTTTTTGTTATAAAATAAACCCTGTTACAATATTAACGTATGCTTTTTCTCGTAGGTATTACCTAATACTTGTGCTCTCTTTTACATATATTTTTTGTCTATTTCTACCTCTCCATACTAACTTTTTTAAATATAGTGTCCCCATAATGTATAAAATATTTCATTAAGAAGAAAAGCAGCTCATGGAAAGCTGAAATTCTTTCCCTTTTAAAATACATTTTATGTTTAACTCCCAACGATATAAACACGAACCGCCACTGCTTGTTGTTATATTTTATTATAGAGATCTTAAACCGCAATATAATTACTAAGCATCAAATGCCTTGAAAAAGAAATCATTGTGTGCCAGCATATTATTTACAATTCACACGAATCGATATTGTTAAATTAACCGTTTTTACATTATGACAGTTTTGCCTAAAATACTAAGTTTAATTCATTTCTGCAGAGAATTCTCTTCGTTGGCTCTTCGGTAGCCATTAGCATTCGAGTTAAACGACGCTTCACACTTATTTATGTCTGTTTTTTAATAAAATTATTATGCATGTAATTACGTGATTTTTTGATTAACGTTTTAATTGAGTTCATACCGGACAGGCGCGGGTCTTAACGTTAACGAGATGATTCGCATTTTTGTTACGTCTTCATGAGAAGCAAATACAGTAAACTCTCGATTGACTGAATCAGCTTTACCGGTATTAAGCTTAACCGATACGTCCCAGGAGGTCCAAATATTTTTTTTTGACCCGTCAGTAGTTGAGTGGTCCAAAGCGTCGGGTTACCACCCGGGTGTCGAGATATCAATCCTCTCCTAGATTATTCCTGCATCATTGCACTAGCAATATTTTCCTCATATAATGATGATAGTGGGAGGGATTCAAATATTGTTAGGTCGGGATAAAAAAAAATTAAACAAATGACCGTAAAATTTTCGTTATTTGTTTTAAGTTTGCTAATGTCAACATTTTTCTTTTTATTGGTTTTTAGCGATAATCAAAAAAATTGCTTATTTTGTCGTAATCACACAAATGGCTGAAAACCGAGTTGTCCTTACTATTGAAGAAAATCATGAAATCATAGGGAATTAAGTCTGAAAATTGTGTATCGGTAAAATAATGAATCGACCGTTTTAAGGATGATAACAAAACTACGCGATTTTAGTATGAGATAAATGCAATACATTTGATTACATGAATAATGAATTACATGAATAAAAAAAAATAAAAAAAAAATATATATATATATATATATATATATAACCGGAGCCTTGGGTGGGTAGATACTACACGCATTTTGTTTCATGTTATTACATAATATATTAAAAGTAACCGGGAAATCAGTTTTGCTAGTTTTGCTATGTATTCTTTAAATCGAAGTTCTAGTGTATTTCACTACCATTCCTACACCTGGCGCACAATGAAACATTGCTCTGTCACACATGATGAACAACTTTCCCATGGCTCTGCAAAGAATGCGCACTTTTAATCAAATGTCAAATTGACGACATTTCTCACAATGCCTGCGCTAACTAAGCTGCCATAAGTAAATTACACAATTTCAATCTCATACGTGTTGCGGACCTGTTTATATGTATATACATCGTGTTTGAAAATCCCAGGGGTGATGCATGAAATCTACGAAATAATATAACTTAAAGAAAAATCAAGAACCAAAAAGTTTTCGTGTTTTTTCTTTATATCGCCCTCTACAGACCGCTACTGGCTCGCTAAATGTGAATTCTGACCGACTGTAACCTTTTATGCCTGATTGGCTATGCGCAGACCAATATGTATGTATTGGACTTTTTCCTGTCTGAAATTCTAAATACTCTTTATAATACATCAATAGTATAGAACGAATACAAAATAAATTTAATCATTACATTTTTTCCGTTTTCAATATTTTTTCCGTTTTCATCAATATTAACATTTTTTCCGTTTTCATATTTCATTTAGGTTATGTTAATATTATTTTCTACAATGATTCAATATTAAAATGAGGTTTTTAAATCTCAATGAAAATAATTAATTATTAAAAATTTAATATATTCTTTAGACTTTTATAAAAATTCCATAGTTGACTCATATTAATAAAAAATCGGATATTAATCCGAAGACACTGTCTAGTTTGCAATTTTATTCCTTAGGAACTTTGTAATCATTATAAAGATAGCTGCCAATATTATGGGATAAAAAAATGGAGAATAATATTACAATAACAAATCTTGAATTTGAGATATGATATCGATAAATATGACATAAATTGAACTGGTCTCATTAGCTGAGTTGGTTAAGCGGTTGCCCCGGATAGGCAGAGGACCTGGGTTCGAGTCCCAGATGCGACTGAAATCTTTTTATTTTCTGTCATTTTTTCCGTTTTCATATTTCATTTGGGTTATGTTAATATTATTTTCTACAATGTTTAAATATTAAAATGAGGTTTTTAAATCTCAATAAAAAATAATTAATAATTAAAAATTGAATAACAAAATAAATTCATTAAGTTTCTCCAGTTCAAATACAACAATAAATATAACTGTTCACTCCAATCTCTGAAACTAAGACGAACGGTAGCCGACACTATATTCCTGTATAACATTAAATAATTAGCCTTAATATACCATCGAAACATATCCGCCACACCAAACTATTTTCCACATTAAACAACAAAACAAACGCTGCATCAAATCCACCAATTTCCCGAGTTCTACAAACATTTAATAAGTAATTTATGTCCCAGTACACATCTCGACATATTTTTTGATTCTCTACCATCATTTAAGAAAAACATTACTTGTAACTTTATTAATGCGCACTCGCAACTCTCCACTATATAGCAAAATTTAGAATAATAGGTACACACACACACCAATACACACACAAGTTACAATAAAATAAAAAGATTTAAAATAACTACTAATACGAATATGGCTGTAGCTAAAATGGATATATTCGTGGGTATCGTGTAGCTAGCTACGAGCACAATACGCAAAATATATATTTTTTAAAATAGGAATAGAATTGCTCTGTTTGTAAAACTTAATTACGTTCTTTTCTAGAATATAGTGAATTGAATTGAGGTTTCGTGGTACCACCTCGAAAGAAGGTATACCCGTGTATAAAATTCTTGCAATTGTGCTCAAAAACTGATTTATAAATTACATACCCACGTTAAAATTGCACCAATCACTCTTGTGGCTGGTAAACAAAGCGGTGTTTTGTTAAAAAATAATAATAATTTACCACTGTTCATTGTCATGTAACAATGAATAGTGTGAATTAAAAAAAAGGTTTACGAATATGACAGGCTGGTGGGGAACTCGTAACTGCGTACTTAAAGCAGACTTGAGAGTAAAGATTTTTATCTTGTATAAAAAAATACTCCATTATATTGTCAACCAACAAAACCAGTCATTATTTTCATAACTATGTAGGCCGTAGGGTTTGTACGTCTTCTTCTTGAGTCGCTTCATCATCGCTGAGGATCGTGACCCCCACTTCAATATCCCTCGTATACAAGGCTTCTCCACTCCTCGCGGAGAGTTGCGGAGACGGACGTTTCGGACGCTTGCGAAATTTAGTCACTCCAACCCATCGATGACCTTCTTCTGCTTCTTCCGCTTTCTACTTTGCCAGTGACCTTGAGCTTCTCCAGTTTGGAGTTCTCGAATCTGAGGATACGCTGTAGGCACGCTGTGTATTTGTGCACCGGCTGTTCATCGTATCCTGAGAATTTTCATCCAGCACCACATTTCGAGGGCGTCTATCCCCTTCCTTTCGCTGGATCTTTTTGTGGCAGATACTCTCAGTATCGCCCTGGTGAAAACCACCTTTCAGAATCGTGTTTGGCACTTCCCAACTTTTCTTCACCTCCACACTCCATAACCCAGTTGAGTGTCTCAGCTCTGTGGGTCTATATTCTTTGAAATGTTGCAACGCTTTGTTATTAACTTGGATGTACCTTTGTTTTAAATGTATGTATTTTTGTATGGATTCGTACATCGATATTAGTCTTTGTAGCTTTTTCTTATTGTTTATATTATTTTTCCATTAGCGATAAGATTATATATAGCCGGTGGACTAAAGCGTCAGGTTCGAATCCCGACATCGCGAGTTTGAACCCTTTGCTAGGCTAGTCCTCTGTCATTGCACAAGCGAAATTTACCGCATGGCAGCAGAAGGTATTAAAATATTATGAGGATATTCCTAACCTATGGCTTATCTTTTAGAGAAAAATAGAAAATAATAATTATTAGGCGTCTAAGAAGTAATTATCCAGACATGCTTTTTATGGATATGTATAGTGTTTTTCTATGGACTTAATCCTCGAAATAGTTTTTTTTTGTCGTGCGTTTTGTATTGCTTCCCATAATTTTCTAACGTTACAGCACCGGAAAGGAAGTGTTAATCCTTTTCGGTGCTGTTAACTGACTTGACACGTCTCTAGTTATTTCAATACCTGTATCTGTAAATATGCTAAATACAAACTTCTCAGTTTTGATGTTCCTCAGTAATACATTTATGTATTTTATAAATTATTCAAAATATAGAAGTATTTATCGTACGCAATAGAAAAAAAGGTTTTGTCGAAAACTCGGGAAAAATTAGATAATATAAACGTATAGCTGCGTGCGTTGATAACTTGCCGAGTGGTGTGCTGTTAGCGAGAGGGGTAAGGCGTTTCGCTTACTGTGGTACGTGGGTGGTCGTCAGTAGTAGCCGGCGGTCTGCCGGCTGTAATAGACGTATTATTCGTGATCTATGTTTTCAGCAATTACACACAATCTCTTTTCTCTTTTTTAAAAAAGAAAGACAAATATTTCCCGGTTACAAATAACCTGACAATATTGTAAAATCTCCTACTACCATCAGTAACCGGAAGATGTTGCTTGTGTCGTAATGGAGGACTTAGCCAGCCGAGGAATTGAACTCACGACGCCTGAGTGAGACCCAAACGTGATGCCAACTCAGCCACTGACCGGTCAATTTACTTATAAACAAATTTTATACTATTCTTCCAATAGAAGCATTTGCTTATCGATGGAAGATACATATGTGCATAAACATATGCCTATTATTAGTAAAACATTTTACATAAGTAATAAAAGTAAACTATTCGCTTTTGTCCAACTTAAAAATATCAAATTTCTAAATATGTGCAGCACCGGAGCTCGAGGGATTTTCCAGAACCGTAAGGGAAAGGGTTACACTCCCCTGGGGGAAGATGAATAAATATTTCACAAAGATGCGCTATAATTGCAAATTGCAAAGAGTTATTATTATATTTTAAGTATTTCGTAGGGCTTTATATATTATTCTTATGCCTCAGTGCGAAACAGTTGCCCACGCGACACTCTTCTCCGTCCGATCAACAAAGGGCATCAATTACGATGTCGGTCTTTCATTCGGAGTGACAATTCACGGAATCGATTTCGTGATTTACTCCCGCGTTAACTGTCCGGCCTTAATCTGAGGCGTTTAATTAGTCCCCATCTGTGGGCAAAGTTAATTAAATGAGAAGCGCAGCTCTGCATTTTTATTGGCCCATTATCAAAAGTCCTTCGGAATTGGGTCGCCTTACATTTAAATGTTTTGATATGTTATTGCGCTGCGGGACTCTTTAGATTGCAAATCCAACGACTCCGATGGAATGATCGAATGATTTCAATAATAATACTTCTTGTTGACCTGTACCTACCTACCTATCTAGCTATTCAACCCCCATTATTGGTTTACATTCTCTGCATTTTTATTGGCCCATTATAAAAAGTCCTTCGGAATTGGGTCGCCTTACATTTAAATGTTTTGATATGTTATTGCGCTGCGGGACTCTTTAGATTGCAAATCCAACGACTCCGATGGAATGATCGAATGATTTCAATAATAATACTTCTTGTTGACCTGTACCTACCTACTTATCTAGCTATTCAACCTCCATTATTGGTTTACATTCTCTGCATTTTTATTGGCCCATTATAAAAAGTCCTTCGGAATTGGGTCGCCTTACATTTAAATGTTTTGATATGTTATTGCGCTGCGGGACTCTTTAGATTGCAAATCCAACGACTCCGATGGAATGATCGAATGATTTCAATAATAATACTTCTTGTTGACCTGTACCTACCTACCTATCTAGCTATTCAACCTCCATTATTGGTTTACATTCTGGAAAAAAAAGCTAAACATGTGATAAAACACTCCTAGTTACTATCACCTAGCTTTGCCGACGCTCTCAACACACTTTTCACATCGAACAATTGAAATAGAATATGCCATCTTTTATGGATTTCCATTCTATGAAAAGTTACGCAGGTCTAGAAATTCCAAAGAGAAAAAGCTGTATATATTTCATTATATGTATTTGTGTTTATAGGTACTTGCTAAATATTATATCACATCGTTTCAATTGCGAATTCCTCTAAGTTCAATCGCCTTTTGGATGGTATGCAATCCTCGATATCTAAGACTGCCTTATGCAGTGTTACTGTATTTTTTGTTCATTGGCAATATAAGATTTTTTATTGGAATCAGATTCCTCAATGCGAGTGATGCCTCTGTAATGCATATTATACTATACGATTGTAATCCTGCAAATTATTTTAATTATTAATTATAATAATCTGAAAATTTCGCGCTGGCGATAACGCGAATTTTGCCATTTTCACGCGAATAACGCCTGAATTTGTAGTTTTCGGGAAAGCGCGTGATTTATTTTTATTTTTCTTCGATATTCTGGTAATTTAAAGAAATAATGTAATTTTATAATTTTTAAATATTTCTTTTTCTATTATGCTGTTTAGGTTAAATAATCATAAAATGGAACGCAGTTCGAAAACACCGCGTTATATATATACAATTCGTGTTGCAAAATATAAAAAGGGGAACATAACGCTACTTTTGTTGCAAAATACCATCGCTTTCCTGGAAAATATCACCACTTTTTCCAAAAATAATACGAATTTCTCCAAAAAAAAAAACACCGTCAAATAACCCAATCTATTCAGGTCCATAATTACAAGCTATAACTGTTAAACATTAAATTTAATAACTTCTTTATTTTATTTATATTATTTCCGAAACTGTGCAATAAGGCACTAATAGTCAAATCACATATGTAAAAATAAGAAAAAAAAGTTTTCTGTAATATTTCAACACACAAATTTCAGCCGTAATTATGTAAATATTTTAATTTTATGTATTTCGAGTAGGTGGTGATGGCGTAATTCCTCTTGTATAAAGCTGTAAATAATATTTTATTGCTCTATTTACTTCTTTTTTTCTTTTGGAATCCTTCACATGCGATCGTTTATAGTAACATCTCTTATCTGCGAGATTATAACGCGAAATTTATTTATTATTAATTACAGCAGAGTCGCTTTGCAATAGCCTCATGGGCGCCTAGGTTTCATTTTACCCGCTTTCCTTTCCGTTACGGTACCTAGATATGAATATATTGTGTTAGTACTTGAAATAAACGGTAATTTTCCGCATTTGAGGTTTCAGTGGGTAATAACTCATTGCAATTATTGTGTGGCTGAATTTGGGTTCCTCTAGCACACCTACCTTCGAATTTAAATTAGGTTTATGTGTTAATGTTATCATTCTCAAACACTTTTATGGCGCCCTTAATTGTTTAAATTATCATCAATAATACATCGCATGCTGCTAATGGCTCTTAACAGCCTTTTACGAAATGGAACAATTGAATTATTTTGATAACGCGGCCATATTTATTGATATGTTAATATCCTTATCATAATGCCCCTTATTATGCTGTATTATATGTAATTGTTTAGTTTTACTACTACAAGTGAAAATCCCCAAGCAAAAAGTGCATTTATCTTTCTATTGGCCGAATTCAATTATGTTTTGGCAATAATACAAATTTATTTTATGTAATTTACTGTCATTTGAATGTACAATCTACCAATTTAAGTAGTGGCGCCCAAAGAATCCCCCCACGAAATTTGGATAGTAAAACACCCCCGAGTAGAAAAAGTTAAATCATTTGTATTAGATTGATTGTTTTGATTTGTATTTTTTAATCGGTGTCTCCGCTTTGTTGGATAATTGCTTGTTGCGGATAAGTATTATTTAATACTATTGTCATGCATCCATACGTGACCGGAGCACAGACGCCTTTGTGAGCGGACTCTATGTTACTTCACAAAAGGTTTTCTATTAAAGATTTAGCCGTGCCATCGGGGTGGCAAGTTCAAAATATCCTTGAACCCAGTTGACTAATGTAACTTAAGGACGTCATGTTTACTTAAGGCATAGCTTAAAGTCTACTCTTAAAAATGTAATAAAGGCTATTTCTGATTTTATTACTTTCCATCGTAATTGGAGCATTAGGATAATAATAATAATAATAGTTGGATGACTTGTATAGCGCCGTTTTTGTGAGAAATCACCTCAAGGGCGCTGTACAAATATTTATTAACTAATTATGTACAGACAGATACAGAAAAACATACTTACCTGGCAGGTCGCTTCAGATGAACACAGTTTTAGAAAAAAATAATTATAGAGATGATAGTTTTACATGGTGCCATGTGCAAAAGAGCGAATAATCCCTTGTAATGTTATTGATGATATTTTTAGTAACAATATTTTTTTTCTAAATTCAAAAAAATTCATTCCCTAGCCCCCAGGAGTTAGTATATTTATGAAATTTCGTGCAATACTTCTTTACAAACATTGTAATTATGATTTAAATAAAAATATTTTTTATTTAAATTTGCCTTCCCTTTCACCATAACTTAAAATGATGGCCTTAAAAAAAACCCCCAGGACTCTCGAGAAGTATGTATAACATCCATACGGGTCTGTGTACAACACTCGCTGTGACTAACGTTATTCGATATTTTTAGGGTTTCATGGAACCTCTGCTCGTGAATTTACTTTTTCAAAGTGTAATGATGCTCGTCTTCTACAGCTTCTGCTTCACGACTGTCATGGATTACATTAGCAATCAAGAATAACATCTCACCAAGCCTGTTGTTTACTTTAGCTCTTTCATTTACTTTTGTAATCGAGCTGAAATATTTTTATTTTGAAATTTCACAATATGTTTCGTGATTTATACTTTGTTTTACCGGTGGAAGTCATCGCGTTGTTAACCTGCTTGTCCCTATTTCATTTCATCTGTTACTCGTAGTTTCGTATAACAATTGAAGTGTGTTTAGTAAAATAATGAGAATAATGCGGGGTCTCACTGGGACTGGTGTTCAAGTTGTCAGGCCCGCGCCGCTGATGGACAGACGGACACTTCCTGGTATTAAAAAGTGTACGTTAAATTCGCAGGTACCTGCTTACTTATTTCTAAGGTCATAAAGCTACAGAGTATGTGTTACGAAGATGATAACTTACGTCTTTCAAAAACATGTATTATGTAGGAAAAAAAAATTGATTTGTAAAAGGGTTTTTGTGCGACTTCAAAACAGTAAAATTACTATTCTTTCTAACTCTATTAACTTACTCCTTAAACCTCATCCGGCATAGTTTTAGTTGCTGAAAGCATAAATATGGTTCACAA
The DNA here is from genome assembly GCA_022606495.2 of Halesus radiatus. Lineage (NCBI taxonomy): Eukaryota > Metazoa > Arthropoda > Insecta > Trichoptera > Limnephilidae > Halesus > Halesus radiatus. The sequence goes on along the minus strand of JAHDVE020001845.1, from coordinate 61,274 downwards.
TAATGGCACTTAGAGGACTTAAACGTAGAAGAATGTTCCCTCCACTAGTTTCTCGGAGGTACATCTGTGCTGAATCAAGTAACTCTCAATGGCGTCGACTGGCTAAATAACCTCAGCATCTCACTTCCATCAACTCTCCCTCAACATTCGAAGAAGAACCAAAGTTATGCCCTAAAATATTGATCAATTGTTGAGATTTTCAATATAATTGTTTGATTAGTTTTTTTGTGAGATTTTCCGTTTTATCGTTTGGCCATCCATTAGGATACACACAGTTTGTATCTGTTGAAGAAATGGTAGATGGTACAAATTAAAAAGACATCATTTTGCAAAAAGCAAGTAAGTCATTATGAAAATAGGCCGGTCGTTCGCGAATTTACGTTCGGCGCACTACGGGAAGTATTATATCGCGGGAGCTCGGCATTTCAATGGATCGTTCTTAGGATTAATATAAATTAATTCAAACCCACAAACACACAAATTTACTATGTATAACCTCAATACGCGTCGTTTTTACTTTTGCGCCGGTGTTGCTTTTTTTTCTAAGAATTTCGTGGTTGCAATACCGAAAAAAAATCAATAAATTCAATTTTTTTATAAAAAAATGTTAAAAAAACATATTCAACTATCATTGAAGATAATATTGACAACTCTTAAAATAAAACATGAAACCGAAAAGATACAGAAAATCGGTAGCAGCTGGGACTCGAATCCAAGACCTAATGGTCTATCCGGGACCTTCAGCTTTAATCCACTGAACTACACCTACCCCAATCCGTTTCGTCATTTTTCTCGGAATCGTTATTTTATTTCTAAGAACTCTTAATATCATCTTCAATTACTTCCCATATATTTTAGGCTGATACCTTTTTATCACTACTACAAGATTCTACCCGAATTTATTTATAATCTTTAGATAGTGTCTCGGATATACCTATCCGATTTTTATTTATATGGGACATTTATTTATTTGAAACACACTTTATCTAACAATAAAAAAATAAGAAAGCTTTGACTGGCCTAACTGGGAACAAATTGACAAGTTCAGTTCATATTAAGTGCCATTATACAAAAATAGAAGGGAGAAAAGCTAGTATTGATATAGTATGGTAATATAATATATCTAGAAAAAAGTATAATAATTAAGTATAAGGAGATGTGAAGATCAGTACAGAATAAAAAAAAACAATTGTTTATACTAGATAATTTGAGTATAGTATAATAATTAATATAGATTAATAGTTATGTTCAAAGAGATAAGAAAAAAGTATAGATTAATCATTTATGTATACCAGATAATTTGAGTATAGTATAATAGTTAAGTACTTATGAAGAGATGGTAAAATCAAATATTATAGAGTAAACAATTATGTTTTTGTGTTTGATAGGTACTGGTTTGTGCTATTGGGAAATATTATTGAGTAATTTTGATAAGATTGAGTTACGTATCACTTAGCTTTATGAGCCGACAAAAAACTTAGGGATGCAGCCCGAAGAGAGTGCAATAACATATTAAATATATTTTATTCAGTAAGTACAAAAAAGTAACTCCAGTAAATTATTTATAACAAAATGTTTGTCCTCTTTCCTTTCCTTGTCTATGGTTTTTAATCCAGCTTAGATATTTTCCCAAAGAGCACAAATAATGTTATATAAATTCAATCAACTAAATCAAACCATGATATAATAATAGTAATGAGGCCAAAGCGCCACTAATATACGAGTATATGTTTGTAATTATTTAAAAAATAATTAAACTCTCCCTAAACCAAGAAGCCAATCATCGACCATTTTGCGCAGAACAATTATACTTTTCGATTTCCATGTATCGGTTATGATGTTGAACATTTTTGGAAGTACAAAAATTTTTTTGAGCAAGGGATGTCATTGTATTAGGTGGAACTATTGGATTACTCCTAAAATGAGTGGTGTCGTATTCTATGACATCTGTTGACTTTTTCTAAAAGTCTAGGATTAATATTCAATTTTGGAATAACTTATTGAAGCTTATAAACCTTATATATGAGTTTTTAACCTTCAATAAGTTATTTAAAAATTAAATAATAATTCATGATTTGCGCATTCCCCCCGAAACATCCAAATTGCCCACCGGTGGGACGTACGTACCAAGTTGAGACACTGGTCTAGGATCTGGCTTCTAGGCTTCTTCCGCTGGGCCACTTGTTTTGTTATGATTTTTGGTATCCTGATAAATAGATTGGTCACTATACCTGCTCATTTATTTTTTACATTTTTAATGCAACACATCATCTTTCGGTATTCCGCCATCGACATTATTCAGTGCTTGTGGAATGACTCTGCAACGTGTGTGGAAACGGAGGTCTATTGTGTTTGCATCGTAGCAAGAGTTAGCCGCCTCATTATATATCTAATTCGGGCCATTGCAGAATGTCGCCTCATTTAAGTTAAGGCTTTTTTGTCGTATTATTATTTGTCAGTTTAATTTCGGTGAGAATTCTACGTGACTAGTGTGAAGCGGATTCACAACCAAATTTGAAGTTTGACGTTGCACATTTCATCAAAATTCTTCCCTCTCGGTTTTCAGTACGGACCTAGTATGTGATGGTTTTGTTGAAATTATTACTTATTCTTGGACTTCGTTCAATTTTCCTCCTGATTTCATCAACAATTTATTCAACATGTTTCCACAAATACTGTGATTTTAAAATGCAATATCGCATTTACTACAATGAGATTTTGTACCCGCCAAGCTACTGCAAGAAGCTTGTCAACAGGAATGAAAGGATAACAATGAATTTATATTTAACCTGTTCTAAAATAATAATGATATAGTAGTAATGATGTAGGAGTTCTTATTAATTTATTTTTTATAGTTTTCTATAAAACGGGGTGTACACCAATATATTACAGAGATTACAGATGTAGAACACATTACAGAACACCAGAAATGGTACAAAATATACATAAACAAGTAGTAAGAATAGCAAATAATACAAGTAAGTACGTAACATTTGCATATTAATGATTTAAAACAATGCTAAAGATGATAATCTGTATCAAACATGTAAGAAGTGATATTTTTGTGCTATGACAACTAGAAAAGGTTAATAGGAAATATAACAGTCGTAGGGGCAGTTTTACAACGATTTTTTGAAATTGGTCAAAACATAGTCGCTAAACTTTCTGTAAGTAACATTGAAAATATCGACGGTCACTGCAGCATCGTTAAAAAGTTCTGTTGATTGGTGCCTTCTAATTAGCGGAAGTTCTCGCTTTCGAAGCATAAAAAAGTGCATGGGATCTCCCACGAGTACATTTGTAAGGAACGTACTGTTTATGTCTAATCGTTGTGATCTGAGCATGATTTGCATGTCAAATCTTTTAGGCGTGGGCTGGACTTGTGCTTTCGCGAAATTTATCACACGAGTTTCCGGTCACGTGGAGAGCGTTTGCACTGCACAAAATTTTGAATTATCGTATTATTGTGATAAGTTGCCGAAAGCGTGCGACTCCTCCTGGCTGAAAATTTCACGTGATAAGTTTACAGATCCACACACTGACTTTTAATTTGGTACTGAATTTAATTTATTTATTAATTATTAATGCTCTGATAGGTTTTTTACATATTTCAACATTTTACATGAAAAAAAAACAAGGTTTTAAGTTGGCAAGAAAAGAATATGATATGTAGGTATGTACTCGTATGTATAATAATGTATAAGTACATGACACAAAAGTTATAAAGGGAAATGTTTTTAAGCTGCAGTTATTTTTTAAATTATTATAGTACTAGTCTTATGTACATGATACATAATATACAAGTGCATAATATAATATGAGTGCATGACACATTGTATAAAGCAATGTGTTTCTATATTTCGAATGACGTAAAAATGTGTGTAATATATAACATGAAATTGCATAATACATATAATATGGTTCATGATACAGAGAAAGAATAAAAATAGGAACAAGTTTTTAGATTGTAGGTAAGTAAAAAGATAATTTAAAAAAAATAATTATACAATAGCTCCTATGCGATGTTCTTATAATCGTTGCTAATTAAAAATATCATTCAGGTATCTTTTTAACTTATATTAAATGTATCTATAGCAGATGTGAATTTGTTTCCAAGATACTTCATTGCCGGCAACCCGGGCGTTTATTGGCACATGATTTTATACATTTACATGTACTTTACCCGTCTCACTAGATGATGTCTGTTCTTTAACCGAGATTCGAGCTTAGAGCACTTTTCCGCCACAGTTTGGGAAACGAATGACGTAAACTACAGTATTCTGAGAATACTATTGTTAGGGCCCTCTGAAAACGGGAGGTCATTAGATTCATTTACCTATTGAATTATTACCTACTCATAGATTGTACCTACATAGTTTATGTATATTTTTTCTCTTTTCTGAACTTTTATCTATACCCTTCCTTTTTTGGAAAGTATTGCATTACTCTATATATCTTTAAATTAACGGACCATTATTCAATTACATAAAATACACATCACGAAATATGAAACAGAATATACATAATACATTAATGAAGTAATGTCAAAATTAGGACAAAAATATACATTTAAAAGGACATTCACTGCCTGAACAGGGTTTTGGTAGAGCCCACGATGTTGAGCATAATATTATTAGATATCTTTCGAAATTTGGTAAAGCCTGACAAAAAACATTTAGACTGGTACCAACATTTTTAAATCCCTGGCTTAAGTTCACCAATCTCGACATTCCGGACATTGGCAAATGGTACTAATAATTAGTAGAGTATTTATTGAGGAACAGCAATTCATTTTTTCTGAGTCTGCGGCAAGGAATGTTGAATTGAATGAGTTGTAACAAAGAAGGTGAGTCAATGATACAATTCATAATTTTGAAAATGCAAATGATATCAAAGTTTTTCCTGCGCTTTCCTAATGAAGAAATGATTTTGGTTTGTTCAATTTCATCATACGAGTAATCGCCTCTTGCATACCTTCTGAACAGTAATAGTATGTATTTGTTTTTTGTTAAATGCCCTTAGCGGCCTGTAACTACTGGAATACATGTCTGTCCATAATATTTTATGTTAAATGCCCTTAGCGACCTGTAACTACTGGAATACATGTCTGTCCATAATATTTTATGTTAAATGCCCTTAGCGACCTGTAACTACTGGAATACATGTCTGTCCATAATATTTTATGTTAAATGCCCTTAGCGACCTGTAACTACTGGAATACATGTCTGTCCATAATATTTTATGTTAAATGCCCTTAGCGACCTGTAACTACTGGAATACATGTCTGTCCATAATATTTTATGTTAAATGCCCTTAGCGGCCTGTAACTACTGGAATACATGTCTGTCCATAATATTTTATGTTAAATGCCCTTAGCGACCTGTAACTACTGGAATACATGTCTGTCCATAATATTTTATGACCAAGTTGTAACGATAAAGCCGAAAACATGAAGAAAAATAAATTGCATTGTTCGTCTTTTTGATTACTCTCCTAAATGACTCGCAACCTTTTCACACTATCAATTTTCTTAATTAATCTTGCTCCCGTTATTAGCCGTTCCGTAAAGTCTCCTTCACGATTTAATCGTTACAATGCATCAAACAGCAATTGCATAATATCAATCCAATTCGGGACGTATCAAGGTGTTACAAATGCAAAACAGACGAGATGGTAATTAATCATTATTAATTAAATGAAAACCTGTGACAGTAATTAAATTATTTTTTTAAATTGTTCGAAAAAAACTGATCTGTTTAGTGTAAGGTACCCACGTTGTCATTAATCTCTGCCAAAGCATGGATTGCATTTAAAATTCCATTTGATTGTGTATTACGCTGGTAGGTACTATGTAGGTATATTATTTTTTAATATCGTACTTGAAGTAATCCATACGAAATATCGCTGTATTAATCAAATATTTATATTTAATTATGAATTTACTATGTGGTTTTCTAAAGAGTTCACTGTAATAAATAAGATCAGTTGAATAAAATCCTAAAATAATATATTATGAATGTTTATGCACCGTTCCACCAGGCTTCGTAAGGCGACTGGTTAATTTTCTATGCAAATTATGACCTCCCGTTGGGTTAATCTTGGTTATATGTTTATAAATCTATCTTAGAATACATAACCTGGACTTGTTTATTTTTACTTTTAAAAAGTTATTAAAATTCCAATCAACAAAATCGTGGTTTCGATTAAAATAAACTAGCTTGATCTTTGCGATAAAAAAATGTCGAGAAATATTTATTTACCAGACAAATATTTAAAATGGGCTGTATCAGGTGTTGCCTTCTACCGAGTTAATATTTGTGACGGAAAAGTTGTTGGAATATGTCTCCGTAGATGACATCAATCGACGTGTCTTTTTTCATTTCCTTTATATAAATCACCGGTTCCAATTAGATTTCTTTTTAAATAAAGCACTGTGACTATGTGTACATCACTTTTTTTACAGTAGAACGCAAACCGGTTTCGGAACAGCTATGCCTTCTTAAAAGCAGATATAATCTTTGTAACTGCCCATAGCTTACATTTTATTTCGGTAATTTTTCTCCGACATGTTTGTGCCGAAAACGGTTTGCTTTTTCGTACAAATAAAGTCAATCACTTAAAGGTAAATTTCTAAAAACATTTTTTTTAATTGAAAATAGAGCTAAAATAAATTTGGTAACAATCAAAACGGATGTAAATAATCATTTCAATCTTCGCCCTGGTAGCCTAAATGAGATATTCTTCAAATATTATCAACTTGATTAATTCAATTAAATTAGAATGACGCCTTTTTCCCATCCGTGGGTGTAATTGGCTACCTTATGCTAACTAGAACGAATTATATTTCTACTATCAACTTGTGTATTTTGTTTATACGATTTTCTAGCCGGTGCCAGTGGGATCAATCAACGGATCAACGAACCAACCGAATCCATACACCCACTCCGATGTCGTTTAAAACGTATGCGTATCACTTTGTGTTGTAATAATCATGATTAAAAACGTGTACTCGAATCCTGTTATATTAACATTATTATGGTTATGAGTTTTCTTTTTATTGGTGTTTTTTGTGGTTTATTTACAATCACGGAATGAAGACCAATAAAAATTTCATCTGAGTTTTTTTTGTTAAATCTTTTTTTTAATGTTTTTTATACATATTATTGTTAGTCTACCTATTTCACGCTTTTTGTATGATTACACGGTAGCTAAAAAATGTTTAAATCGGATTAATATTTTTACAATAGAAAAAAGCCTCTCGATCATAGTTAATGTATGTTTTCATGAAAACATGTGTGGGTGTTTATTAATTATTTTCAGAGCTTATTCCGTTTTTATGCATTTCGTTTTTTCTAAATCTTTATGATATATTTATTTAATGGTATTTGTAATGCATATAACACTTTGTTAGCAGTTGAGAATATAATAGCAGTAGGTACATACTGCAATTTAAATAACGCAGGTTATTGTAATGAGGATACTATATAATTACATTTTTGTTCAAGATCTTATCTCGAATAACGGTTGCAAAAGAAAGAGGCTGAGCGAGACAACGCTGTCGTATTATCTATAGTGATTTCTACCTATTTTAGTATAGGTATTTACTAAAAGATTTCTACGCATTTAAACTTTACAGAGTCGCGATTTTTACTTTTTTTTAATGCCGCACAAGAGTTCTAACTGCCAGGAACCAGTGGAACTCTGCTATCCTCAATTAGGGTATTTTGTGATGCTGAGGGAGTGGGGAGGGGAAGGATATTGGAAATTTGTGGTCACTAAACACGTCTAACACCATTTCAAGCAACGCACAGTTTATAGATGGCAGTTTTAAACCAGGGCGACACTGACAGTATTTACCACTCTGAAACGTGCCGCAAATATACTACATATTATTTTATTAGATTTATTTTTACAATAACAGACTAACGATCTTAACCGTTCGACCACGGAGGTCGTTATTTGTATTTAGGTGGAGGATGCGTTTTCATTTTTTAACCAAGACAATCTCACCACAGTATTTTACAGTTCGATAAAGTGTTGACGGCCTCCATGGTCGAGGGGTAAGGCTCTCGACTACGAATCCGAAGGTCGCGGGTTCAAATCCCGGCGTGTGCAAGTTATTTTTATTTAATAAATTTGTGTTGTTTCACAATTAATTCATTTAAAAATAATATATAGTATATTTGCGCACGTTCCAGAGTGGAAGATACTCTCAGTATCGCCCTGGTGAAAGACCACCATTCAGAATTGAAACGTTGCTTGAAATGGCTTTTAGCCGTGTTTGGTGACCAGATCTGAATAGCCAAGTTTTTCCCCCTATCCCCACCTTCCTCTCCCCCGTCTCCTTCCCCTCCCCAATACCGTCAGCCTCACAACATTCCCCAATTGGGAATGCCATAGTATCACTGGCTTCAGACGGTTGGGAGCAGTTTGGGACTCTTGTGCAGTATTCAATTAAAAAAAAATTTAAAAAATATGGAGATGTATATGTTTTATAGTTCCTATATATTTTGTATTCAAAGTCTCATGATACATGACACAATATGCATTTAAAAATAAAAAAAAACCTAATCGATCCTACTATCGCCGTATAATATGAAATGGTGTGGCAAGGTGGTCTAATGGTGTACATTTCAGATACGATTCTTCCTTTGTATGCACAGATGAGTTGTATATGCAGCCCATTCGAATAAGTGTATTATGGACTGGTAATAATTATATTTTATGACAACGGGATATTGTGGCCTCACGCCATTGCTCTCGACGCTAGGAAATTTACATCACAAAGGGAAATCATTAAGTCGCTGATGAACAACGGTACAGATCTTCTCTCGGAGCAACCCGCTCTCTGCGAGAAGTGGGCCACTTCGGGGTTTATGTGGTAATGTGTACCGGAATGCCAATTTGATTACCGAAGTCAAAACGCATTAGGCTAATCACTGAAGAGATGAACCGACAGAAGCGTGCTTTAGGCGTGTATGTGTGCTCTGAGTAAAGCAATTTTAATCTTACTTCGAATGAAATTGTAAAAAAAATTAAAATATCGATTTTTTTTATTTAACTGAAAATCAGTTTCACCGGTGTGACTGTGGCCTAGGAGTTGTCAGGTCTTATGTCAATTGGCGATAATTGTTTTCGATCACACTTCTAGGAATCTTTTGTTCAGTGGGTCTAGTTAATATATTATGCTTACCAGGGCATGCGGTGTACAGTTTTTGTCTCTTTCTCTTTGGATTTTTTTCTACTTACATTAGATTGTTACGATTTGATTCAGATACCTAGTAGTAGGTACCATAGAATAAAGAATACAAACTAGAAGTACCTTCCACGCAGATTTAAATGGAAGCCGGTGTGCTTTTGACTTAGTACTTTTTGGTTCTAGCCCTGAGATAGTCAATTAAATTACAGAAAATACAGTGCCCAGACTTTCTTACACTGTATGCATTCTATTTGATCAAATTTATTTTATGGTAAAATATTTTTTGTGTTAGAAATTTAAGGCCCGAATGGACAGACTTTTGGATCACGAAACACGCTCATATCGCAGTTCGTGTGTTCTTCTTTATTTTATTCCTATACATCTATATTCTGAAACCAGTAATCTTGCATCGTGTTCTAAGGGCCAGTTTTATAAACGAGCCATCAAATTTCTGTTACGTAACGAATCGTTTCGTTAACGAACCGTTGTCCGTTCGTTTATTTATCTTAATAACTGCCATTCGTGCGTCATCACCTTCACTTCTCGATAAGGAATCCATTTCACAGATTCAAATTATACAATTTAATTAAAATAATCTTTAAGTCTTTTTAATTAAAATAGTGCACAGCTTCAAATAAGCAATCATCGGGCAACAACTAGCAGCTGTTAAATGACCGGTAATCTGACGGACGTTTATAAAACGGCGAAATCAGGCGGTAGACTAAATATGAATTAAAAATGGTATTAAGCGATTCAAAGGGATGGTTATAAAACCAGCCACAAGGAAACAAATGCTCCAGGTTTGCGTGGTGTAATATTCTGTAATTATTGATTTTCTTCAATTTATCTACTAATAACAATAATTGTTATATTTATTTCAAAATGTATTATCCATTAGAAACATATTAATACATTTCAACGATATACCTAACAGAAAGTTTACAAATATTTAACTTTTTTTTTTTTTTATTCCCGGCAGTAGTGGAAATCGTGTTAATAATAATAATAATAATGTTTTATTATCTTTTATAACAAAATAATAAATAATGATATCCTCACTGGGATTTCTCGTGCTGAGGATTTCATTTACAAAATATTAAATTAACTTATATTAAATCGATGACAAAAATTGTTAGGTGAGGTGTTTTAAGTGCAATGGTTTCGGTTTTAGTCAGTATTTGGTGTTAATATATTTTATATTTCAGATCTACCTATGTAACGTATCCAGTGTTTTATTTGATTTTTAAATTTATGATGGTTGTTGTAATTTTTAAAGGATAGCGTGATTTTGTTGTAGAGTTTAGTACCATTGTATGAGAAGTTTCTTTGTCCAAATGTTGTGTTTGTGGTTCCTTGTTGTATAATAATAATAATTGGATGATTTTTATAGCGCCGTTTTTGTGAAAAATCACCTCAAGGGCGCTATATGTTTTTGACTCTGGCATCTAGTGTTTCTAATATGTGTGATTGTTGTTATTTCTTGTTTTTTGTATTTATGAAGGTAAAGTAGTATAATGAGACGAGAGTCTTTCAAGAATCAGTAAGATTTCCCCTTTGAATCTCACCTCACCGCGAAATTGTCGATATCAGAAGTGATTTTGTTCAGGAGCAATATACTTCTCTCCATTGGAGAACCATTGGCTTATAATATAATATTTAGGTACTACCCAACTTTGCTTGAATTTCAACACTTTTTTTTTCATTGAACACATAAGAATTTGAACCTCCACTGTTCATGATAGAATTGACGCTGCGAGCTATAAACAGTTGCGTTGATGTGGAAATTTTAGACAGACAAGGTAGTGTGAATTTCACTACGCCAGAACTCACCGTTGTGAAGTTTTTACTGCTCTGGCACGCATATTTCATGCTTCATACATATATGAGGTGCATTACCTTTGGTGCGTTATTTATTATATCAAGAAGTTATCGTCAACTGGTGGAAGAGTGTTGTACTAATAGGTAATAGGTGCTTCGTTTTCTCGTGTCATCTCCTATCGGAGGTTGACTTTAATCAAGGTAACCTCCACCCAACAGGTTGCAGCCCGGAACACAAACCAGATAATACATAGAGATGCCACAACACGCAAGTGGAAGAAACCAAAATAAGGGGTGGGGATAGTTAGGCGTGCCGCCAATTGAAGTAAAACGGCAAGTAAGTCAAGAGGTTCGGCTTGTTTAAGACCCTTTTATGAATGTGTTTTTATTTGCCTACTGCATTCAAAATCACGCCAAATATACGTGGATGGCAATGAACTAGACTGGTGCCAAAATGAATGTCTCGTAACCCTTCCCTCCAGCCATCGAAATTGTATCTTAATCCACGTCTATCACATCTATTCATTCTGACGTCAGTGAGCCCGGGAGAAGGTACCTATGTGTTCCAGTAAATAAACACTTCATTTCATGCAGGGGTGAAAGTATACTATTTGATACAATTTTTTTATAATTTTTCACATTTGGTATACCGTATGGAGATTAATCTCGCTATAAAGTTTAATAATTAAACGATCTTTGAAATATTTCCACTGCGCGAAGGAACCGCCTCAGATACTTGTTTGTTTCTTCGATTTCAATTTGATAACGACCAATAGCAGCCGGCTAATCCCAATCAAACCATTTCGACTACTGTTTCCTCCAAGGAAGGTTGCCCGAATGTCTCTCAAACCGCAACGGAAGCGATATTTGCTTTTAATGTTCTACCATTAAATTGGGATTGTGATGCCCGGTGCATTTGGTATTTTCTATACAAAAGAATTTCTCATTTCATCATGATGAATGTGGGTACATTAAGATTGAAGCCGGATAATATTGGCTTCTTTCCAATGGCGGCTGGGTACTTTTTTAAGGCTTTCCATGTAAAGCCTTAAATAATTATTAAATCAAGTTCTTATAACCGAAAATCAATATCATCATTTTATTCTAAATGTTTCTTTCTGGTATTTGAAACGCATAAACTTGTTGCTGAAAATCTTCATACGAATATTGGTTGCCAAAATATACGGGTTGTAACAGGACGTACCCAGAGGCGTGCATTTCATATAGGAACATTAGCACTGCCTACTCTACTTTCCTCCCATAAAAGTGTAAAATAATATCATAATTATGAAATTATTTCAAGAAATAGATCTACATATTAAAAAATATGAGCGATTCTCTAGCTATGAACCGTAGCTCCGCGCCCGCCCCACCGATCGCCCTATTATACCATAAGTGCAGGAACTAAGTTTGAAAATTGACACACGTATCATAATTCAAATATTGACTGTATTCTACAAAAAAAAACGTTTATGTTTGTGCAATGCGCATTCAAGGGAAGACTTGTTTGTGTCAGTGTCGAAAAAGGTCGTGCCTTTCAGTACAAATCATAAATGTGGCATTCAATGCCATCTGTTGGTACATCTATTAATTAGTACAACTTTACTAATGAAATAATTATTATATTTTGTTGATTTTCTTTCGTGCAATCGAAAATAAAATGTGGAAATTTTATATATCCAGTAATTGGCTTGTAATATGCACAAATGAAGCAGTTTGAATATTCTATGTGGCAGATAATCCCAACAAACATCGGCTAAATCTGCCAGCTTGGCCATTCTTAGCGAAAACGTATTTTATTTTATTTTTATATCAATTGTTTCAGAAACAATTAAGAAAACATTGCCATTTAATGCGGGGAAAACAGATTTCAATCTATTACAATTGTTTTCTCGGTAAATTAGTTTCACCGGTAATAAATCATTTTAGTGAAGAAAACAAAATTGAATTGGGTGGGGTTAAATAGAATCATATAAATAAGTCATCTCAACGTGGTCTAACCACAGTTTGTCGCATTGAACGCCGAAACAGCTGTCACAATAATGAAAAAAAAATTACTTGCAGAAATTAAAAATAACATTATTTATATAAAAATAAAAATAAATTATTCGCTGTTTTTCCTACTCTTATTAAAATTTCTGTAAACGCCACTGGACTTACCAAACACACAAGAGGAACGGCTGCGCGGCCTGTTTCATACAAAACTTAATTATGGATTAGAGGCCAAATACCCACCCAAACTTAATAAAATATTTTTTAATCAAAAGGTAAAGTAAATATCTACTAAGGAATAGAAGTATTTTATTTATTTTTGTTTTAATTTCGAAAATATAAGCCACCAAAGATGACAATTTATCCATATTTTTAAGAGGCAACTTTGGAAAATTTTTGTGACTAAATGGATACTATTTAAAAAAAATTTCTAACCTCCCTCAGGAATATGATGAAGTATACAATAAAATTTCAATGACTTCTGAAAATTCTTTAATTTGCGTCAAAATTTTAGATTTAGTTAGCGACAAATTCGAGGTTATTTTTACCTACTTTTGTTGTTTGCGTCTCGCTCACACTTTGTCAGCCTTTTTATGATAGAAAGAAACACACGACTGCCAATTGAATTCTGAAATGGCAGAAACCTAAGCGAATGCGTTCGTCTTAAACCAGCGAATCTTGATTCTATTATTTATCTAGATTTCTTTCACCCGTCGACACTGACTAGAAACCTCGAGTTAGCTGAGAAACCGCCCACCCCTCGTACCATCTATTTCCCGTACTGTTCACAGTAAATGTATATTTTTATTTTTAAATGAATGAAACGTCATCGTAGACCAAAATGACATCTACGTAAATATTTTTCACCAAGTTATCTCAGAAAACGTTTGAAAAGGTTTGTAAGGTATGTCTCGTTATTTACGATTGTATTAGCTCTACTTATTTGAGTTCAACTCAAGTACAATAATATATCGGAACGATATATCGTTCGGTGGCACCTAAAGGGTTAAAGCTTTACATATAAGCAGGTATGTCATCCCCCCTGGCAGTGGATGTCCCTGATGATGACAATGATGATTCTGCTCTCATTCATTTTTTTCTTCAGTAGGTACCGAGTGTCGACTGGCATTTCTCAATGGCTTGTAGATTTGAAAAAATTGTACTACATTTTACCAGCACACATTAATGGAATCGCGTCTGGCCACGTGTAGACGTTTTATTTAGCAGGTATAACTAACTGTTACATTTTCCCGATAGGCGCAGTAGATGGAAAGCCACACAACTTCGTCTTGATCAGTGGCGGTTCGTGACCTATCTCATTGGGACTTCAACCGGAGATTAAAAAAGGAGAAAAATGCTTCCCTCGTCTGTGAATCCTATGTTGGTTTTTTTCTATATGTTTTTCCCTAAATCTAAAGAATTTTATCATATCACTGCACCAGAAATTAACGAGCTGGCACCAATACACAATTTGGCGACTAAGTAAAGCTCCCGTGGCTAATGAATATCATGTCGTAGGTTTTAAAAAATTGTTTTAAATGTCGGAAATTCCAATTTAGGCAAAAAACCGGTCGTTTTCTATATAAAAGTAACATCTTCTATAATTAACTTATTTGAGGAATTTAATAATCACAGAAAGATATCTTTCAATCATTGCAAAATACTATTCCGTACAAATTTGGTGTTAACAAGTCCCATAGTCGCTGCGCACCCGGGCAACTAACATATTTCTAAGGCTTACACCCCTCCCCGGTTTGCCGCTTGAGCGCATTGAATATGCTTTGTATAAACTGTTTCTTAGAACAGAAACAAAACCCAAACCGAGTGTGCAATGTACATTACACATTTCGCACACCCGATAAAATTGTGGATAATTTTTTTTTTATTACCGGTAATATTTTTCACCTTAACCGTTTATCGGTGATTATATGTTTATTTCTATTTGCGTATCTTCATACTGCTTAGTTATGCGATACCACACATTCACGCTGTGTTGCGCATACCTTACACCTCCCATCGCAAAAAAAAATCGTCTACCAAACGGAGTTGAACATCGGTCATTTTTTTGCCTCGAACAAAAAAATCACTGTTACAGGCCGTGTGAGGCACCTTACGCTAACGCTCTAACAATACACCTCGTTTATTTAGATTTATATGAGAAATTACTCCGATTGAACCCGTCTCAATCTCAATGTTTTGTTCTATTTGGGCCTAGCCATGCGGACGATTATGCTCCGCTGCTTTTTAATGTTCGGTTTTGGTTCATCGATTGAGCTGTACACTTTTTTGATTGTCCACTTTGAAGCATCCTTGTCTATTGTGTTTATTTGATGTTAAATATTTTATGTCTCGGTTAGTTAACGTGTGTGAACAAATCTTACCGGTAGGTACTCTAAGCTCTAGGTAGATAATTATTGTCTTGGTGATAGACCTTTCAGAATCGAAACGTTGTTTGAAATGACTTTCACCGTGATTAGTGACCAGATCTGAATGATCATATACATTCCAACCTTCCTCTTCTCCATTTCCTTACCTTTCTCACTCCTTTCAGCCTCACAACATACTCCGAATAGGGATGGAATAATCCCAGTGACTCGGGTCAGCTGACAGCAGGTGTGACTCTTGTCCGGTATTCACATTACAAATAAAACAACAAAAAAAACATCTATCGGAATCAATTTGTAGTAAGATTTTATCTTATCTCTTCCACATTAAATTGAGTCTGTGCCTGACACGTAACATGTCTAGCAGACGACTGTTGGATTTCCAATACCACTGGATGGCGTCCTTGGTTAGAAAAAAAATAAAGGTCAAACAAAAGAAACACTTGAGATAGACTGACCGAAGAGACCTGTCGGTTTAGGATGTGTGAGAATCGCCAAGAATCGGAAAAACATTTGAAGGAGTCCCATGTCCAAAGTTGGACATCAAAAAGCTTGAGGAAAGAAATCTTGAAGTATTACACGTAAGACGGTAGCAACACTTTTGAGATCCATGATATAACCTGATAAGAATCGGCAAAACTGGAGACATTTGAGGGAATCCTATGTCCAAACCTGGACGCCGAAAGGCTTGAAGAAAGAGTTATTGAAGTATTACACGTATTAAGGTAGCGGTGCTTTTGACTTCCATGATAAATAACCTAATGCCTGGTTATTCGCTGTAGTTACGAGTATATTTATAATGTTCCACGATTGAAGGCGTTATGCAGAATAATACGCTGTTAAGTAGATCTTCGCAGTAATAAACGTTATAGCGGTAAAAGAGATCGGAAACTTGCGATTACTTTCATTCACAAAAAAACAAAGGCGCCGTTTATGTGTCCAATTAAATAAAGCAAATATTTTGAGGTGAGTTCGAGTACAGTGCGACGCTATACCTGTATTTACGACTCGTAAGCAGAGATCGGAATGGAGACTTTTCATGAAATATGACTGCTGAGATTTTACAGCTAAATTTTCTCACGCTTCAATCAAATCATTAACCAGTTTCTTGCACCTAACATTCGCATAATGCAAAGGCGACATATTCAATAGGCCATAAATTCTTATGTTTATCTAAAGAATGTCGGACGTCCAAACCAATTTTATTATTGTGATTATCGCCTTTAGTAGTTAATGCTATCTGAAATGGGAAATATTTTTACTGAGCAGCCAAATTTCAAGATTCACTACCGTTTATTCAGTGGCTGGTCAAATGGTTTTTGTTTTAGTAAAATTTTGCTCGGATATAACTACGATTGGATCATTCGGCTTTTCCTCTCTCATGAGACTCTGTTGATTTTCTCTTGTGATTCGAGCGAGTCATTGTGTTTTTGCTAGCATTTGTTGTAACATCTCAATCCAATTAGCGTTTACAGACGATATATTTCAAGCGTTTTCCATCCAATTATCTTTTTTCCTTTGATTGCTTTGCAAAGGATACCAAATTAACGTCAGCACGTTGCCAAAGACAGTGGTGTCATAACTTTGAACACAGTATTCGGTCACGTAAAATTTTATATTACAAAGGTCTTTTTATGCTTTCATGCTCCAATGATTAGAACAAATTACAAAGAAACAAAAAACAGCACAATTTATAAATGCTTAGTCTTACTGTTGTGAGAGGTCAGAGACGTTCTCCAGAAGTATCCACTTGCACGAGTTTCACGAGTTCTGATATTTCTTCTCATTACGGCTCTTTTTCTCTTTTCTATTAGGTCACCACGAGTTCAGCGTGTTTGCTTCTACACCTAAATTAAGGCCTCCCAATAATCCTCTGTCCTGCAGGTTTTATTGCAGAGAAGCCTCTTTTATGGTCGGCTGTCTTCCATCTTTACTAGTTTTCCTGCCTAGCGGAGCCGTCCCAGTTCTTTCATTCGTGTTATTGGGGGCTTTTCAAATTATTTGTATCGTATGTTGTTGTACCTCATCCGTCAGCTTCATTTTCTTGTATGCCTTCGAAAAATTCGTCTCAGGATATTCCTCTCAAAATTTTCGGTGTTCCTCACCTAAACTCACTACATGTATTATCTCCATCTAATCTCACCTGTCATTCGCAATTAATTAGACAGTTCAATTTCCCCCATTCCATCGATAAGGGATCAGTTCATATTCAAATATACTTCCACTCTTATGTCTCTCCTTTCATGTGCATTATTTGTTATAACATGTTAATCCCGTTAGCTCTGAGGTAACTTTAATAAGCTATTTTAATATATCATGTTTCACCGATGTGGCCTGACTCGGTTAGTAGATATGGTATCTGGAGGCATGCGTCGCCTAGGCATATGCGATGATACGTCAAGAAGATGATCAAAACATCATAGGAGCTCGTCATCCTAAATGTGACGGGGTCGATAGTTGCAGAAGAGGATGCGTTGTATTGAGCACTATCGAAACTTTTGACTTCCCTTTCTTTTCGATCTGTATCGATACTTCATGTCAGATGGCTAGTTTCCAAAAAAAATTCAAATGGACCTTAAAAAAAGCTTAATTTATGGTTAAATAAATTGCACGCATTTGCTATATTTTCATCAGTGTAGAGCTGTCTTTCTTTAGATATGATGTTCCCATCGTCGTGCTGCATCCACTCTTCACCACGGTAATTAAAGGACGTGCTAAGCAGATGTCATTTACTTAACACAGGGAACGCTATCAGGTGGGGGGAGTACCTATTATCTCCCGACCGATACCGGCACCTCGCAGACGGTGACTTCGGATAAATCGATTAACACAGTGACTTTCTACAGAACTGGTTTCCTCTTCGAAAATTCTCCTCGTCTTCAACACTTGCTGGGTACAGGGTGACGTGAAATGGAAATCCGTAATAGATTCGTTTACTTTGAGTTCAATTCTAGATCTTTGTTAGTTTATTGTCATTTGAATTTTGTTAAGCATTCGTAGACTTAATCGCAAATTTTTAATTTTTATGAATATTTCACAAATTGTGAAATAACTTATGTCTTCTAACAAATATGAATTTCACTTGATTTTTTTTTTGCTTTTAGGTCTATTCTTTCTCTTCAACTGCTACTTACAGAAAAATATGTATTTAAAATTTTAGTAATTATATCTTTCAGTTAGAACATGATACGGAATATCTACGGGTTAAACGGAAAGTTCAAAATAAACTGCCTATCAAGTGCTACGAGCAACAGCTGACCGGGTGAATCACTGGCAAGTAACAGAGCTTACAAGCGAGGTGGCAAGGCACAATGCGATACACCGAGCCCAGCATCACCCGGTACAGCTAGAGCGAGAAGAGATACCAATCATTAATTACCCGGAGCCGCGCGGCCATTTATCAGTACGACGGGACCATTTGATTTTCGGCTCCACCAATGCACCTCCATCGTACAGCGGAGGATTAATTTTTTTACGGATCAGATCTTACATCCTCCCCGCGGAAGTATTGACGCTGTGAACGTTGATTGATTGATGGTACGGCGATGATCGATAATCGCCAGTGGCCTGCCAGCCAAGCGGGGCTTGTGACTACGGAGATTCATCCACGGCAGAGGTGGTTGTTTGCTGTCTAGTGCTGTGTTGTATTGTGGAGAACAAGAAGAAGTAGCACGTGCTTGCGAAGTCACTAAAGCTTCTAAGTAAATGAGACGCTTTAAAGACACTCCATATTACATGCTTGAGAAAATAAAATAATCTAATCGTGATAATTACTATAAATTCCAAACATTTTTTCTATGGAGAGTATTTGCCTCCCAATTCTTTAACTATCAACTCTATCTTTGTAACTCCAAATACGCTTGATGTAACTGAACAGATTTGTAGATGATGTCTTTCTGAAGATGAGAATAATGAAAGAATATCTCAGAGCCTTGTGGAACGCCCTACGGTATGGCATACTGGATGAATTATTCAAGAATGTCGTTGATGTGATAACGGTTAGTTATGAGTTTAAGAAAAAAGTGGAACTTCTTGGAAAAGCGGCTTTAATAAAATGCTGATTTGACCTTCAAACCTGTTGATTGTTTAACCGTCAGTATTTGTTGTTTCATTTCCTGGAAACATATTTTATAATGGCCACATAAAACATGAAGCAACAATGTAACGAGCCGTAATTTATTTACATTGCTTGTGGAGAAGCTTGTGAGGATACTATGTATTTACTGAAACTCCTGTAACGCTGTTTGATAAATTAAATACTCCAAATAGATGTCTTAAAATATGATGTAACGGTAGAGATGTATGTAGAAACGCCGAAGAATCTGCATACAATTAACTCCATCCATTATCATTTAATTGGATCTGGATAGTTGCCTTAGCAGCTGAACAAACCAATGCTATCGTGAATTAATCCTAAACGGCCTGATTAATGGTAATGTCAGAAATAAAATTACTTTGTTAACGACTCTAAACAGGTATTCGTTACCCGTGTTCACAAATTTATGTGGATGACTTGGTGCCTCCGAGTCGTATCCCGGCAACTTGGGACTCAAAGGACAGCGTGATGAGCTTTTTTCTTCTATTGTTTCAACGATAAACATTATTCTATAACACATCTCGTTTTTATGACATGAATAATAATTTCTAACATATTTTATTTTTCAAAGTTGTACCTGCATAATATACTAGTACCTCTTCTAACCTAATATTTTGTATTATTATAAAAAAATGGTAAAATATGTTATGCCTATGTATTATATTAAAATATTACAAGACTACCCAAGAAACTAAAGTTTTTGATGTCACGGAGACAAATACTTGAAACAATAATTAAAAAAAATACACAGTATTATGTAGTGGAGAACGGTAGGTCTAAAGTTTGGTGCTATAGCTCTGTGTTTAGAGCAGTCGCCAGGGTAGCTGAATATCACGAATTAATCATCTGATGGATGTAATTTGCTGATTTTCAGTATTGTTACAATGTGTGTTGGTTCCAAAAAGTGACATAAAAATAGTTTTGTACTACAGGCATATAATATTATTTTTAAAGTGCGTTGTTTATTTGTATAAATCAATCATTATGTAAGTTATTCAAATAAGTATCTTCAGAGATGCCTCCATCCTACTTGAATAACCATTTTTTAATACAAATTTCCCTCGTTATCGCCTTGTAAGCGGAGCCCGGCCGCTTCTACCTGCCGGGTATTCTCATTTTGGCTATTCGACAGTTATTGAGTACGATACATATTTAAACGTGTAACAACTTTACGGAGCCGATGAATATTTTGGCGAAAATAATTATTTTTCATTAAAACTGTTTTTGTCAGATCGATCATCGGTCGTTGCAGGCCTTTTCGGAACAATTACTCAATAAAGTCAATAGAAGAATTTATGTGAATGTGTCATGAATATAAAACCCTTATGAAATATAGTATGGTACTGTGTCAAAGACGCTAAGCCACCTATTGAGTCTGGTCGTGTAGTGGTGCGAAAAGAGACACGGCAAGATATCGGGAGACTCTCCTCCGCACTCGTAAATCTGGGTCCAATCTCGATCTTAGTTTCTCAAGTAGGTAACTACGTAAATTTGTCTGTTTATTTTTCTCTTAACACTTTTCCTCTCACAGTTTCGTAGTGTTCATAAAGAAATCTCCATATTTGGGGATCGTATTGCCGGTCGTTTGTGCCACGCCAAAATGGTCATTCATGAAATTTATGTTTTTTTGTCTTGTCGCCCATTCATATAGAATGTTTGCGGACGTGGCTGGTATTATCGTGGCGGGGTTCGTTTCCTTCTTCGCGCATTTCATTATTGTTTTATTCGCCCTCTTATTCAATTTTGCATTTATTCAATTTGTCTTATGGTGTAGTTTGTTCTGGCCCTCTGTTTTGTCCCAGAGGTGTCCGATGCCCTTGTTTCGGGAACCCTTTACACCTTTTTTATGTTTGTGGTGTTGTTTCTCACCTTTTAGAGTGACGGCCCCCATCATTGTTTTCGCCTCAGACGATATGCCTTCCCATTAATCGCTTCATGAGCCTGCTTGTGATTGAATGTCGGCGTATTTTGGTTGAGTGACAATCATTGTGAGGGCTTTTGTCTGATTTGCGTTTTTGTATTTTATAGAACATGTTTGATTACAACTCAAGATCTTGCATACGTGTTTTATAATTTGACATTTCCTTGTTGGATTCTTTTAGATCGTAGATATATTATATTACCACTCTTCTTATGACATTTTGAAATATGTAACTAAAAAAATATGGTAGAAATTTTCACGTCAATTATACTGAATTAATTGTTTTTGTGTTTAATTCGTAGAACTCCATTAAATTTTTTTTTAAATTTAATATAAATCAAATTTAATAATGTTATTATTAAGTTCTGCAAGTATTTTTAGTTTTATTATTGTGACAACTGTTTGAAAATGGCCTTAAACGCCGAAACAGCTCTCACAATAATAAAAACTAAAAATACTTGCATAACTTAATAATGACATTATTAAATTTGATTTACATTAAATTAAAAAAAAAATACAATTATACTAGCTGGAATGCACATACATTGCAATGTTATGCATTGCTTTGTTTCCATATAACGGTAAATAGATAATGCTGTATCATTAAAAGTTGAGTGTTGCGGTCGCCTGTAATCTGGCTGTTTTCTTGATATTTTGCATCTACATAATTGGAGTAAATTCTCCATGCATTCATTAACTTTTACATTCTTAATCAGTCATTTTTAATCGTAAATAATTTATGACATTTATTGGAATTTTGATTAGAAACCTTTTATTTATAAGATTTCGTGTGAGGTGCAAATTTTGCGCTGTATCACAATTAATTTAGGTTGAAAAAAAAAAAGTTTTACATTTGTTGATATTTTCCAAATATCTTACCCGGTCTAAGTAAATTAGGCACTTATCTGCTCAAAGCTAAGCTTACGGCATAGTTGCTATGGAATATATGAATTGTATTAAATATCAATGGGACGGAAACAGAAGCTGTAATTTAGCTCTAACCAATTTATTCCTCACATCAGGCTTGCAGATGAATAAAAACAAAAGTAATTTGTGTACCTACCTGGTGGTCAGTTTGAGTATAGCCTATTCTTGTGACTGGAGAACACTATCGATATATATGTATTGCTTTCTCATTTCCCAACCGAATCAATTCCGTTTTTATTGCCCTATCATTCCTTCACAACGTTTTGGTTTTTTCCCGTTTCAGTCGTTTTGTTCTACGATACTCTTCAGTACGGGCATCAGTATTAAGTAAATTCCATCTGCCCATTTCGTCACAACTAAACAACGATTTTCTGCACATATTTGGAGTCTTCTGGAAGGAATAATTAAAGTATTATATTACTCTTAAGAAAAAATTATTGTTTTTATATTGCACCAAACGGCATTATGTGTTTGAATTTGGGTTAAAAATGGCCCTAAACAATACTTTCAATGATTTATCTATAAATTCTATACGGGGTAGTTAGGAAAATGTATATATGTATAAAAATCTTCAATTTGTAATCTTTAAATTCTATGCAATACATCACAAATTGTCAGAAAATAGGTGCAGTTTGAAAACCAGTGAAAGCAATGTTGGTCGTTTTATCTAATATTCCAGTACGTATTTCATACAGAATTTAAAAGATTGCAGTGTGAGGATTTTTGTCTGTTGAAACCTTATACATTTTCGTAATTACCCATATAGAATTTACAGATAAATCATTAGTATTTCTCGAGTTACAACCTGCAGTGTGTATTTTTGGGTGCTGACCGTTAAGAGGAACGGCTACGCGGCCTGTTTCATACAAAACTTAATTTTGGATTTCAGGCCAAAATACTCACGTAAACCTAATGATCTTTTTTTTTAGTACGGATCGGAAGTAATTTATTTATTTTTGTTTTAAATTATGAAATATAGGCCATTAAAGTAATCGATTTTACACGATTTTAGAGGCACCTTTAAAAATTATTTGGGGCTAACGGTGAGACTAAAAAAAAGTTTTACCCCATATACCTAATGAAAATATAATGAAATATAAAATACATATATTTTTAAAATATTAAAATAGCATTATGGTGAACTTTAAATTAAATTAAAAATGACCAATTTGCGTTGGAACACAAATTTACCGTACATAATTTAAAATATCGACCCGCAAAAATTTTTTTTTTAATGTTTTGTTTTTATATTTTTACTTGCGTAATCATATTTACATCGCAAAGATGATAATTTTTTAAAAATATATAATAAATCCGCAAATAATTTACTGAGTTGCCTCCAAAATTATGATATAAATAAAATACTTCTCATCCATACTAGATATTTATTAAACCTTTAATGAAAAAATGTATCATTCAGTTTGGATGTGTATCTTGCCCTCAAATCCAAAATTAAGTTATGTATGAAACAGGCAGCGCAGCCGTTCCACTGAAGGTAGTTAAATTTATCTGAAATTTCATATTCATGTTCTAATTGAAAGATTATAGATCTGAGTGAATAACAGAAAATTATGTATGAGACGATATGTGAATTTGAATGAAGCAAGGAGTGTGTACTAAGACAAAGTTTTGTGGTGGTCTAACCTCTTTTCCTACCCCTACCGTGATGGTTGATTAGTTAGATCTTAATTGATTTTTTTTACATCTTGACTTGGCGCTCTGTTCCACTACTGAACGACATTTATAATTTTCTTAAACTTGTCCATTTACGGACTTTTTTTACTCACCTTACCTACACGCACGAGGAAAAGTACTCGTTTTACCTAATGGTTGTTCTGTTGGTGGCTTTATGTTCTTCTCTTTCTCCTGCTCCAACCCTGCTCAGGCTTCTCATGGCGTTGGCCATCATCTGTTCCGATCCCTGATTTGTTTTCGTGGTTTTGCGGTGTCCGGTGCTGGCGCATTGTCTCGCGCCGCGGCTTTTCCCACAGCGGCGTCCGTCTGCGGTTTCCATACCCCCTTCCTTTTCTCTCTCCGTTGCACACTGCACAGTGCACACTCGCTGCACACTCAGTGCACGCTGCATTCGGGCGCATGAATGGATGCGCATGATGTGCAATGCGTTTTGATCATTCATTGCATCGCATCGCATTCTTTCGGCGATGGGAGCTATCCTGGTTTAAAACTAAATAAAACTTTTGTAAATTTTTAATTACGAACGAAACCTTTTGGTGTATTGACTCTATTGCGTTTCTTCCTACTTATGGTAACGGACAGGACTAAAAAATACACATCTTGTAGTCTGCTAACGCAAGAAATATTACTAATTATTTATCTGTAAATTCTATGCAGGGAGTGTAAAATATATATTCTTTAAAAATACCAAAATCTCATCTTTTAAATTCTGTATTAAATACCTAGGTACCGTTATTTTAGGTTAAACGTTCAAAATATTATTTGCTGATTTTCAAGCTCCACCTGTTTTCAAATATTTTGGTATGATTTCACACAATTCAATAGATTACAGTTTGAGGATTTTTGTCTTTCAATACCTTGTACATTTGGGTAAAATAAAATTACTGTAAAATTTACAGGTAAATCGTTTGTAGTATTGTGTGAGTTAGCAGACTACAAAGTGATGTTTAGGGCCATTTTGTGTGTTGGCCCTTCTTCATTCTTGTTCAAATCAAATTCTTAATATTTTTTCTGTTTACTCAATTGAAGTCTATTTCTCTATGACCATTATTATGTTACCATATCTATGTGCCTACAATATGTTTTTAACGCTCTCCAGGAACTCCATAGAAATACAGTTTATTAACAGATTGTTGAGTAATATTTTAAGGATTGGTAATATTAAGTTATCCGTTTTTGATCGGGAGCACTGACGTTAGAATTAATAGACTTGTCGTAAGTACCATATCGACGGCTGGATGCAAAGGTCACATGACACTTATTTTGGCTCCACCCTAGTTCTGTGTCGTCCACGTTTGTTTCCCGTGACTTTGACTGCGGTAAGCAATTTATAAAACATTTATAAAAAGGGTCAAATTAAATACTCTAACAAAATAGTTGGTTTTGTAAACAAGCCCAACCTTTTTACTTATTTGTTGTTTTACATAAATTGGCGGTACGCCAGCATGCCCCCCATATCTTGGTTTCTTTTCCTTGCGTGTTGGGGCATGTCTATGTGCTATATATTCTGTTGTTGGGAGCAATATGAACAGTGAACATTAATAAGAAATTCAGTTTTCTTTAACGTGAAAGACTTTGTCTCCATCTGGTTATTGTGTGCTAAACTGAACATGTTACTGAATGTTTTGTTTTGACTCAAAGTTAATACGTATAGGTTTATCTTCATTATTGTGTGTGATTCGGTACATGTACCAAGTGGTGTTCTTTTATATGGAACAATTAAAATCACGGCGTAAGTTGTACGTACCAACTAATTCTAACAAGAATATTAATGATTTACTTTTAAACATTCTTACATGAATATTCATCTGATATTATACCTGTTAGAATAACTTGCTATATGTTACAAAAAATCTACTACGAATAATAATGAATCGAACCTGATTGCAAGTAACGTATCATCAGCGAAGCAATTTTGATAACCTAATCATGCAATAAATTAGAATCACAGATAATTAAGAAAGATATAAAACTGGCGTTAACAACCTGAATATTATAATGATTTTAAACTTTTCTTACAAAAAAGCTCACACGCCGTAAACGTTTTTTTCCGTCTTTAATTATAACAAAAATATGCCCACATTTAAATTGGTGTTTTTTTTTCACTTGGCCCGAATTGTTCATTTTCACGATTTGTCATTAATGTTTTATTGGCGATATCTTCATATTACCACGTGGGATTACGCGTGTTATTAAATAAGATTTTTTTAATAGTCTTCGGACCATATATGAATACTTCGCTTTTTGTCGTTGGTACCTACGACTAGAAGTTGTATTAAATTAATGTTTATGAACCTTCTTTATGATAAAAAAAATACTTGCCTTATATTTATAGACCCATGCTTTGAAATACCAAATCGAGAGAACTTTACATAGAAAGCTAGAAAAAAACTTAAATATTATTTTACTCATACTTGAAAAAAATGCTATAAATTACGTAGGTACCTACCTAATTTTCTCTTCTTTCTCTAATACGTTTAAATATGTTATTTTGATAATAATATAGTAAGCCAAACCATGCTTCTTGTTAATGGTAAGTAGGTACCCATCTAAAACGTAAAGTCTTAGTGTGTAACGTATACTTTTTAAATAAATACTTCGTTTTTCTTACTATAATTACTTTTGAGAAAGTAAATACTTCTAGTACATTTAAAAAAATATTATATCTACTGATTGTAAAATGCCACATGTTTCCCTTAATTTGTAATTTTTTTTTTCATATGATTAAAGTTTTATTATTTATTTATTTAATATGATTTTTTTTTTACAGTAAGTACATAAATAAAACATGATTCATATGGTGTAACAAAGAATATAATATAGCTGTTCCTCACCATAAAGAAACAAGGTTCTTGTGTTTGGTGAGGGATTATCGCTTAATTAATTATATCATAACTTAAAACATTGTTGTATAATAGCAGGAAATTATGAATTAGTCGTATAAATTTAGTAATTTATAAATAGTAATAGTATTAAAGAAAAGAAACGCAAGGTTTGTGGAAAAAATAAAAAGCCAAAAAAAAAAAACTCTTACAGTAGTTTGAGGTAATTTTTTAATTTATCTTGTAATTCATGGTTATTTTCTATAATTTCAAGATTAGAAGGAAGATTGTTAAAAAAATGTATTCCTATATATACGAGTAGGTAGGTGTTTTGCGTATGCTTAGTGTTGAATTGCGGGATTTTAATGTTATGCTGATACCCTGCGGATATATTAAATCGTAATTTATTTAACGTTTTTTTCTTTAAAAATTTGTATAATTGCATATTTTTTATACATAATATCTACTGTAAGTACATTGAATATTGTAAAAAGGTTTTCAGTGGAAAATGATGATGTTTTTTTTTTAAATTTCCTTTATTATCCTTCTTTCAGTTACTTCATAATACTGGCTTTTTCCTAAACACAATCGATGTACAATAGGTTTGTTTTTTTATACCAATATTCACGTTTTTGATAAAGTTTTGATTTGAAGACACCTTTTTTTGCACCGGTTATATCTAAATATATTCTGCCTTCATAAAATATATATTTTCATTCGCACTCTTCTCAACAATTTGCCGTGCTCAACTTTCCGCTTCATTGATCCGAACAAATTTGAAATTACCGAAATTATTAATTTTCTCACACGGCAAAACAATAACACAGACCGCAACAATAATTTATGAAACCAGACGGACCGATTCCACATTACGGGGAAGACTATTACATTTTTTCACCGGGATCAAACCCGCGTCGTATTACACCTGGCCCAGACTACCACTGAACGCAACAGGTATCAAGTTTGCGGCAGATGAGCACGTGTTCTGCGGTTTTTTCAGTTTAATTGCAAATGTATACCATTATTATTATTTCAAAATAAAAGGGTGTACCATAAAATAGATTAAACGGTTATGATGTGGAAATTTCATTTGAATCTTTGTTGTGTAGGAGGTACCTACCTTTATTTATTAAGCCCTATCTGCAAAGACATGTATCAGCAGGAATGCACGAAAAAAAAACCATTTTTTTCTAAATCTCCGTTCGTACTTAATCAACGTTCGACGTTAATTAATGTTTGCAGTTAAAAATTCTCGATTCAACAATTATAAAATTAATAATAGACATAATTTGTCTCGACGCCATCTATTTGAGGGATTTAGCCGTTACAAGCCTCTCTCATACTAATAAAGTTGGTTGTTTACAGGTGAAAATATAATAAAAACAGTAATTATTGAATGGAACACTAGTATATATTGATTAACTTGGCGGGTTTGCGATAAGCCGACGTAGCTCAACGGTAGAGCATCTAACCGGACATTAGAAGAGTGCGGGTTCGAGTCCTGCCGGCGACATTTATCTTTGCTCGGAAGGTTTTTTTCAATTTGGATGAATGTTTTAGATTAATAATTATTGTTTATAAAAATAATAATTGTTACCCTTTGCGCTATGCACAAAAATCTTGTCTTAAGTTTTTAAGAACTTTAGTTTATCAATTAATAATTATAAAATTATTTAAAAAAATGATTCAATAAAAATAATTTTGTAGGTAGGTATTGATAAATTTCTACGACCAGATAACAACTTTAACGATCGCGTTTTCGGAGTATCAGACCCTAAAGCTTAGAATGCATCGAATTATTAGTGGACAAACTAGCAAACTGATTGCATTAGAGCTAGTTTGTAGCCTACCTATCTAAATATAATACATTGTTTTGTGTCATAACTTTTTCGCTGCCTGCGACATTTGTATCTGTAAATATGTATCAACTATCAACTTAATCACTAATTTATTCAGCCTCGTTATGAAAGAATTGCTAAACAATATCTACTATAGTTCTGTGCAATTTCTGTTAAAGTGCCTTTAGGTTGAAATATTTATATTAAATTTAGCCCTGAATTTATATTTTATAGTTCTAGTATGAATTTTACCATGTTAATCCTATTGGAATCTAAATTGATGATTCAAACCAATTGCCATTCTATATAAATTTTGAACATGGATTTTGTTGAACTATGTTGTTTAATTTACCTTATCACTGTACCGCAACGGAACACCGTGTAGGTTACATTATTTTTGCGTCTTTTGATATTTATACCTAGCGAAACGCAGCGACCGAAACGCGGTGCGGCGGGTGCCGTGCGGTTTGCGATTCATTACAGGAAATTATACACACAAGCGAGCAGTACGAGATGTGCCCACGAGAAGAGTGATTATACCCGCATTGATTACTCATTGCCGACAAATCGTTTTCTATTATCTGGATGTGTCGTAAAATGATATTTATCGCCAAGTGAAGTGGGTAAGACTTTCATCCGCAGCTGAGAGGATTGTACCTATCAAGGCTTGCGGTTTAACTTACGGTACAATTAGGTACTTACTAATATCAGCACTTTTTCCATTTGATTATCAGAACGACTGTGAACTAATTTATAGTCACATAGGAGGTACTTAGACGTTATTGTTTTTATTTTTATTGTTTACCGGTAGTACGATTATTTTTCTAAATGTTTATGGATTCTTATCATATTTTCAACGGTTTTGAATATTTCAGAGATCGTGCTAGTTAACCAGGAACTTCAAACATATAAATCTTTTAAAAAAATATGACCTTAGGGCTGTTCGCTTCGAATGTTTTTATTATGCACTATTTTTGGATTTACGGTTAAATTATTTTAGTCATATTATTAAAGTATTTTTTTAATTAAGTTTCTGCTATTACAATATAATAGAAACGGTGCGTGATATGGTATTCCATACGTCGAGTGATCTGATTTGAATGGCCTGGCAATTTTTTTTAACACTTCAGACATATGATGTTTATACCTACCATTGTTCAGAGGTTATTTATAAGTGTTTGTAAAACTTTTCTTCGCTTTAGACAGTTTAAAAGTGCTGCATAAAAAAGTATGATGGTTAATTACCATTAATAAATGACAATTGATAGGGCAAAAGACTCCCATTCAAATATGTTTGAATTTATTATGTTTT
Organism: Halesus radiatus; assembly: GCA_022606495.2. Lineage (NCBI taxonomy): Eukaryota > Metazoa > Arthropoda > Insecta > Trichoptera > Limnephilidae > Halesus > Halesus radiatus. The sequence continues at coordinate 31,270 of JAHDVE020001845.1, read as the reverse complement.
TATTAGTCCATGTTTTATATTTAGTGTTTTTCGTATGCATTAGTTTATGTATTTTTTATTGATGAAATGGTCAATTTTACAAAATCACAACAATTACGACAAGATTTAATCTAGTTCAAAAGCAAAATTTATTTTTCAAATATAGTATTTTATGTCATTTACTGAAATGCAATTTTATATGGATCATTAAATTTCTTGTTGTAAAATAATAAAATTTCTTATTAAATCAATCTCAGGCACTCATAAAACAATTCCGCAATAAATGCCGTAATTGCCCATAAATTACGCATGTAATGTGGCAATTTATGACAAAAGCCGAGTAATACAATTTTCTCTCCTTAATTTTCCAAATCTTTTTTTTAAATCGATGGAAAACATTGAATTATATTCTAGTTATTACGGTGTTGCTATAATTTTACGGTCCATTGAAATACGGTATGCAAGACGGCCTTACTTTTTATGGCCGAGTTCGCCAGAAGTCATTGCCACTTCGTCAATAAGCCGAAGTCGTGTGACATAATAGATACAATGTAATGTAATTTGACATGGTTAATTCACCACAAATCTGAAGTACAGCTTTGATTGGACAAGTGCTCTTTTTATACTGTTGAAAATAAATAATATTAAATTCTTGTCTGTGGCGGTCATCAGACGTAGCCTAGGTAGGTATATTAAAAAAAGGGTTATCCTAAGCTTTTTTTCACGATTGGAATGTGACAGTGAGAAGTCACCATTGTGATAATTAATTTAATTGAATTCAAGTGTTTTTTTGTATTTATTATTTAGAACTCCATTACAATTTTTATTTATTATTAGAAATGCTTGTGACTTTTTATTTTTACATGTTTCGTCTTTTGAAGACATTGTCAAACTGTGATGAAGTCAATTCTTTCGGAAATATTATTTGTACAGTTGATTAATTGCCCCTGTCTTATATATTTTACCTTCGTATCCTTCTGTTACACTGAATAGGTAAGTGTTATTATTTATTCTATACTCTGTAATAGTGTGTTTTCTACTCTTTATAATGTTGTCTTTCCCAGAATGAGTTTTTCTAACCCATCACGAATAACATATTATTTAAAAATGTGTTTTTTTTGCTGTGGTTGTAATATGTAATCAATTTCTAAAACATTGAAAAACATTGTCAAATAAAATATGAACATGAAGATTTAGATTTTCTAATAAAATGAATAGATTTACGATTTTTTTATATGGCACCTGCAGATAAAATGTTTCTACAGTTTAAAATATGTTTCAAAGGTGTAGGTGTAATATTATCGTGTCAATATTTTTTGTTTATCCAGTGACTAATTAGCGAATGGTGATCTTACCTGCACGGGTATTAATATAACCAGTAACTCTCAGAATACAATTATAATTTGGTTTCCTTCTTAACTAGTGGATAAAAAATCCTAATTTATAGTAGTTTAAAATACATAAATGTAACTTTTAATTCGTAATAAGTTTTTTTAAACCCATTTACGCTGTGTACTATACACTGTTCAATTAATTATTTTTTATTATTTAATAATTTTGTGATTTTTATGATGTAAGTAGATTAACCTCTTATGGTATCTGCCAAATATTATTTGTATGTGGATTCTTAAATAATATTATGGGTTGTGGGTTTTGTACCTATTACTTGTTGTAACAGAAAAGACTAGTTGTTTTAATTGAAATTTTATTCGTATACATATGGGAATATAAATTGCAAAGTCAATCACATATCATACTTTACCAAATATAAAAATTTACAAAGCCATTCGGCCTCTAGTCGAAAATTAATATCACAGTAACACGTTTTTTACAAATTTTCATAGTAATTAGATAATATTATAGTTAAATAGGTTTCCACTCAACGTTTCAATCAGTCCCTTTGACAATCAATCACAACATTCTTTAGGAAATGATCATTTTGCATTGCACTAGATATATTCTCAATGTACACATGTTTATATAATGTACAACCCTACGATTTGTTACTCACTTACGTAGACAATATTTATTTATACTTTACATTTTTAGTGACTTTTATATACATAAATAATATTTACAAACTATTGTATATCACATTTTGATTAAGCATCGTACACGATAATTTTTTTTATGAATGATTTTTCATTGTCACTGTTAAAAACATTTGTATTTACATTTTTATATAAAAGTCCTTCCACCATTTCCTACGATTGTTTTATACACATTTAAAAAAGATAGAACCACTGGATAGCACGAAATGTTGATCAATTTTTCGGCACACTTAGGTATTACTTAAGTATAGTTTTTAGGCACGGATTTTAGGTTTCACAGTGTCACTAGATGTGTATGGAGACTGTCCTGGGGGTGGCCATGGGGAGCGCCGGCCCCCGGTTGGCAGTGTGGTTCCGGGAGTGCTGCTGGCGGTGGGGCCGCTGCAGGGGCGGAGCGCCGCTCACCATCCCTCTCCTCCTGTTGTTAGGGACATCAGGAAGTGCGAATCTCAATTTTTCCCAGAACAACTTGTCTCCCCACTGGAGATACGTGTTCGTTTTGAGATACAGTCGGATGTCTGGGTCCAGGTCCTTCTGAGGAACCTCCCCGAGAAGGACCACGATGAGTCTCCTTCTCCGGTCCCGCAGCACCTGGTGGTGCGCGGATTTGAACTCGAATCGGCACCATTCGGACTTGATGAAATTTTCACTGAGCACCATGATGGTCCGGCGGCTGGATTCTACCGCTTGGACTATGGTGTCTGCTATGAAGCCTCCCACTGGGAAATCTCTGTAGTGCAAACACAGCTTGTACTGAGGGTCGCCGTGCTCCAGCGCAGGCGCCAACTCCTCCGCCACGAAAGCCTCATCTTTTGAACTATAACTGACGAAGGCGTCGAATTGTTTTTCTCTGTCATCGGTGTCCAGATCCGTCGGGCGGTAGAATAAGCGTATACCGAACCGGGAATGGAACCATACTCTCATTTCTTGTCTGAATATGAATATCATCAAAGTCATAAATATTATCAACAGGAAGGCTCCAAGTGTGGCCATCAGCAATGGAATGTAATCTTGAATAGCTTGTCTTTGAATTATATTTTTCGTCGCCGTCAGATTTCCGTTGATGCTGTTGTTGATACTTTGTAGGCCCGTGCAAGCTGTAGAATTTTCCTGGGCAATGTAGAAACCGTTATCTGGGTTGTCAGAAAATATTTCTTCGGTGTAAAAGTCAAGCTCGGTACTGTTTCCGTTGAAAACGCATCTTATAGTTGACATGTCTGTAACGGATCCTACTCGGTTCAACCATTCTCTGAATTGCTCTGTAAATTCACAATCACAATTCCAAGGGTTTGACGCAAGCGTTATTTCAGTCAATCCCGTAGTCAAATACCACATTGAGTAAATGGTCAATCTATTATGGTCCATGTTCAGAACTCGCAATCTTGTCATATGGGTAAAAGTTCCATTACCGATAGATGAAATTCTATTGTGTTGGATGTACAGCTCTTGAAGATTGTCAAGTCCTTCAAATTCGTGTCCTGACAAAAAATTCAATCGGTTGTGATGTAAATGCAGCACTTCTAATTCTTTCAGTCCGTTGAATGTTCTGTTGTGAATCACTTCAATGTTTGATGCATTTAAAAATAACACTTTCAATCTTTTTCTGCCTATAAATGCATGGCTCGGTACGGCTTTTATGTCATTTCCATCCAAATACAATTGTGTTGAATCCATTGGAATTCTTTCCGGAAGTCTGTCAACATATCCAGAAGATGAACAGTCAACGACATTTGCGGACCAAGATTGGTCATGATAACAGGTGCAGTTGGTTGGACACGTCATTTCACAATCACAGGCATCGAAGTCACAGCAGTGACATAGAGCGAAACAGTGAAACTCATATTTACATAAGAATTGATACGGTGCCGCCTCTACAAGTGGAACATAAGAGTTTCCTCTATTGTATAGCAGTTTGCAATGAATGCTATCTAAGTCCATCAACTTCGGCTGAGTTCTCGCTCGTCCTGCGTTCACTTTCTGAAGCCATTCCATTGTACAATCACATTCTAGAGGATTTCCACCGATGAAGAATTCTGGTATGGCTTTGTCTTGCGGAACGGCAGATATTCTCAAGGAGTTGGGATCTAAGCTTGTTATTTTATTTCCAAACAGGTCAACTCGCGTAAGATTTGGCTTTTTGAAGAAAGTGTATGACTGAACCTTTGAAATCAAGTTATCATTCAGGTATAACATCTCGACGGAGTTTGGAATAGCGCTTCCCGTAATTTCAGTTAATTTGTTTGAACTGGCGTCGAATGTGCTTAGAGACAGTTGTGATTCAATCTCAAAGTAGTTTCCGAGTTCAGCAATCTTGTTGGCGTGAATATCCAACCACTGCAGTCCAGTTGGAATCTGAGCATAATCGAACACTTCCAATTGGTTATCCGATATATTCAACCACACAAGACTCGGCAACTTGGCAAATAGTCCTCCGATATCGCTAAGATAATTTCCATCCAATCTGATTGCTCGTAAATTCAAGTTTGCGTCGAAAGCTCCCGGTTCTATTTTCTGAATCTTGTTACGAGATAGATTTAAGATTTTAAGCGCTGTCATTTTATCGAATATTCCCTTTGTAATATTTCCGATATTATTTTCTGTCAGTCGAAGTCCATACATTTGTTGCATCATACCAAATGAAGAGTTTTCTAGGTTGGTGATGTGATTTTCTCCCAAGTCCAATGTCTTCAACATCGGCACATGTTTCAACACCGACGGAACTTCTTGAAATTTGTTCCCGTTGAGATGTAAATCCTGTAAGCTGGAACAATTTTTCAATGCTTCTTGGTGTATTGTTGAAATCCTATTATTGTCTATGGATAGCAAAGAAAGCACGTACAGACCGTTGAACGTGTTACCTTCAATAGAAGTTAAACGGTTATTTGACAAGATTAACGTGTGAAGGTTGTATAGAGCACTAAAGGCGTTGTCTGGAATGCTTTCTATAAAATTGTCGTGCAATCGTAAAATTTGTAAACTGTAAAGGTCTCTGAACACTGAGGTCTCCAATTTTGCAATTCTATTATTTGATAAGTCTAACACCACAAGTCTCACGAGTCCAGCGAAGGTCGCTGTATTTATCCACTCCGCGGTCAGCTCATTTTGCGACAAGTCCAATACGAGCAACTGAGTCAGTTCACCGAATAGCCCCGGCGCTAACACATTTATCGAATTATTATTAAAATATACTTCTTTAACGTCACGCGTGTCACTGAACAATTCCGGCGGAAGACTTCTCAATCGATTGTCCGAAAGTCTTAACGTCGTCAGCGAGGAAAGGCCCTCTAGCGCTCTGTCGGCGAGGGAGGAGAGGCCGTTTCCTTGCAAATAGATTTTCTGTAGTCTACCGAGACCAGAAAATGCCCCCGCTGGCAAATTTTCTATACTGTTTCTAGATAAGTCCATCACAATTATATTTTCTCCACACTTTGTTGTCGGGTGACGATCGCCAGTAGCAAATCGAAAGCCCGTCACGTCTCGTATTCTGTTTTTCGTCAAATTCAAATACTCCAGATTTCTCAGAGGACATAAAACGCCCTCGGGTAACCCCCACATATTATTATGGCCAAGGTCCAACCGCTCTAGATTGAGCAGCTCTCTAGAAAACGCATCAGATGATACGTCTAGGGCCATGGCTGCCCAATCTGTGTTATGAGTCCTCAGAGTGAGATTACGCAAGTCTCGCAGTCCGCGAAAGGCTCCGCCCGACAGGTTGCCAATTTTGCAGAACTCTATTGACAGGTCTCGGAGCTCCACCAGGGGGCCGAAGCTGCCGGGACTGAGGGAGCTTTGGAAGAAGAGCGCGTCGCTGCACTCGAGGCGCAAGCGCACCGTGTGACGAGGCTGAATCACGCTGAAGTTGGTATTCTCCAGCTCGCTGTTGATGGTGCGCAGACGGCACAGAAGCGCCACATCCTGCGAACCCGCCCAGGCCGGCACCCAGCGACATTCGTCGGGGGCCTGGTAGCGAGGTCCGGCAGCTGGTGCCTGGGACAGAGAAGCGGGCAGGACTCCCAGCAATCCCCCAAGTACGAGGGCCACCGCCCACACTGCTCCCGGTCTAGACATCTCACGGACGTGAACGCACACTTTGTTAACCCTCACCGGCTGTAACGTCACCGAACACTCTCCACTACTCCTAACTCTGCGACGCCGCATCAGTTTGGGGTCGCTGTTCACTATGCACGAACTGAAGTTAACGAGACGGCACCGTAAGCCGTTCTCCACATCTGGTAATAACACACCGAAGCAACATTATCCATGTTTGTTGCGCTAACGATGTACTTTCATAGATTACAAAGATTTGGGTAACTTGAACTATATTTTACATCTCCGACGCGAAAAATGAACAGGCGGCATTTTCAGATAAAAAAAATCACTCGGTTTATGTTTGCAGCGCGATCACCGTACGGCAATACTATCGAAGGGTAAACACCGTATGCACTACGTCAGCGATCGAGCTCACAGCTCACAGCTCGCGGTCATCGGTCGATACAAGGAACGTTGAAGACAAAAGTAATGCAGTGCAACACACGTCCGCTCCGATGGCTGTTTGCTCTCACACTGGAGTGAACCCGGGCTGCTCGCACAAGGCCACCGCCGGCCCCGACAGGTAAGGCAGGCCCGCAGCTCCGGAAGGTAGGTTCGGCGGCTGCTCGGCCACTTTACTTACGCCCTTCTGCACGGCGACTCGCACCACTGCTAGTTGTCAGAAAAAAACCTACCCATACCAATGCACTCCGTCACGCACACCATCGTGCTTTTTGTGGTGCTTGACGTTTAGCTTCTCGTTAGCGTTCGCCCATCCGCTGGAGGGAAGAGCCCATCCAGGTGCGGCAAACTGCAAAGTCTGGTCAATGCGCACGTAATAAAAAGGCTGACTTCATCTGAGTGTATTTCAACTTTGACCAAATACTAGTAAATTCCTTTTCCTCTTTGGGTTAATTCTCTTTGTCCATTTGCTGGTGAGGAACTCGCGCAAAAGCGGGACAGCGTAATCTCCCCCTCCTTTCTTCTATCAGCCCTCATTTTGTCTCTCTTACTCCGGACGATCGGTCGGCCATGCACAGTGCGGTGATTTTATCAGAATAAAAGTATTTTACAAATACTTAAATTTAAGCTGGCCCCATATTTTTTATCGTATATTATATAAAATTATCGATTCAATCATGGATCGGCTTTAAAAATAATTAAACCGAGAAAAGGCATCTAAAGCTGAAAAACTGCCAAAGATATTATTGACATAAAATACTTAAATCTTTTATGATGCAAGTATTGTTATAAAACAAAACTTATGTATTTTTTTTAGTAAAATCATTAGCGGTTAACTAACCAACGTTTTTTCGTGAAAAAATCGCACTAAAATTAGTTAAAATAAAATTTGTGCTTATTCAAATTCTTTTTGTGTAATTAAAAAAATATTAAAGAATTAAGGAAAGTTCAAACGATTTCCACTGAAGTCCGATTAACAAGTATAAAAAAAATATGTTTACCAATCAATAACTCTTTTCGATAACTTTTATCTTTAATATACTTAATGTAATGTGTATAATTTTGAACATATCAACTCATTATTTTCTGAAAGATTCCTGCACGTTCACGACGTGGTTTGCAAATTGTCTTCACACACCTATGATAAATTATGTTCACCATTCGTTCCTTATAAAAATTGACAGCGGGCTGATCGATATCTTCATGCCAAATATTTTATTCGGTCTTGTTGGTGCCCACGAGAGATTTATTTATTATAATAAATACAAATAAATTATTCGTGAAACCATAAATTAAACGTTAAATGTTTTTTAATTGCTTGAAATAAAAGTGTGTAACGTTTTTTACTTTGGTTTCAATGGATATAATTTGTTAGTCAATTTTAATTGAAAGTTTTCTACATTTTTCGGAACCTGATTTTCATACAAACCTATCTTTTGAGTTTTTTTTTGTGTGTTTTGTTATCTTCTCAGTGGATCAATTTAAAACAAAGAGAATTAATCATTATTTTTTTTCGATAACTCTTTAAGTTTTTGTCACCTGTGCGTGTTTTGTGTTTTTTTTGTGCTTCTCAGTGATTCGACAATATCTTATTCAATGCTAACGATTTTTTTTTTGTGTTAAAAACAAAATAATGATAGCTACATACATCTTTTGAATTTTTTTGACAAGTGTGTTTGCCAATAAAGTAATTTCGAGATATTTTCGTACCTTATGAATCTTCTACACTTATTTAACTAAATAAAACATTTAGATGAGTGCCGCTAATCAATTGCACGTATTTACCTTTTTTACGTCAACGGTAAAACAAAATATTAATTTTATTATTAGGTGCATTTTACCATTATTTGAACAGTATTAGTGTTGTTTTTATTTTATTTCTCATGTCACTTCATTTTTCACATCAGCTTTCTGTGAAAATACTAAAACAAAAACCATAGAAAATTATTATGTTTTTGGTTTATACTTATTTCATAAAATAATAAGAAGTTTTCGTGCTCTGTTACATTTCATTGTTTTTTTTCTCTCGCAGAATAGTTGACTAACAGTTATAACGCTGATAACAACTAACTGATTCTTCAACTGTTTTTCACAAACGGCTTCTTAGTCAATTATATTTCTTTTCCTAATTTCCTCTCTTTGAATCATCTATATTTTTTCTCGCGATCTATCGTTTTATACTGTTTTCTTCATGCGACATCAACACTCGGTAAAGCGCTAAACCCTACAATTATCTCCCGTCTCTCCTCCGCGCCTCCCAATCGGGATGGGCACTTTATTGCCATCCGTTGGTAATTATTCGCACCGAGCATTCATTGGCAGTAGAAGTAGAAAGATGCTGGTTGCTGTATTCAAATGCTGCCTCGTTAGGCCTAAGTAATGTCCCATCCAGTCAGCGGAGTGTGCTGCTACCTAATCAATAGTCTTAATTAGGAATAAGGGAGAGTAAGTTTCGTCTGCGTCTGTGCTTCGGCGAATACCCTCTCTATCTTCTATTCACTGGATATTTTGCAACTTACATTTAATAGGCAGATACATTATTAAATCTTAACGTTTTATTTAACCACTCAAGTATCAAACACGTGACTAAAACGGTAGGTATCTATATTTTATCGCATTATTAATAAGGTATGCTTAATGTCTATGTTCCTAGCTACATGGATTTTTTTTGTAATCTTTATAGTATGATGGTATTTGGGAATAACCCTATAAGAGCAAAACGTCATGATAATTTTCTGTCTGTTGTCGTTTTGTGACCAAACTAACCGTTATAATTGTTCACATCACATGATCATGGTTTAGAGCGTTTTCAAATTAAATAATGTTATCAGGATTTTACCAATCGGAAATAAATGCATCAGGAACCGTATTTTCACACTTAACAGGAAATAATCCAAAATGCAGTTTTCAGTTTATTTCCAAACACCACTGATTTGTTTTTTAGGTTTTTGCCGAAGTTTGACGAAATGTGTTGAATACTGTTTATAAAAAAGTGAACTCTTTTATGGATTGTGTCAATAAGTTTATTATTCTAAGTTTTATCACGTTTTTGTTTTGGTGAAATTCGCTGAATTTTAATTTATTTTTTACATAATCAACACTTCGTACTATATACCTACCATAAACATTTAAATATCACAATTTAATTCAGGTCTTCAAGAAGGAGAAAAAATATAATTCGAATAATTTAAAGGATGGCATTTAAGTGCTATAGGTACATGAGGTTACCTACAATATCAGAAACGTAATATTAAGTGTAATTACGTATTTGTAAATCTAAAAAAATATAAAAGGAATAACAACAAAGTTGTACGAACTATAAGTATGTAAATAATCTAGAAAAGTATAACTTACTGGTAAGTAGCAAAACAGTTATAATGATTTTGTCTTAGATAAGCAATAATAAATATAAGTGTCCCGTAGTATTTAATTAGTAAAAGATTAGTTAATATTTACTTAAATTTACACTTTTCAAATAATCTCTTTTTTTATCGTAGTAAATTACAAATAAATATGTCTTTCTTTAGTAAACTAATTGTACTCGAAGTGTCATGATATCGAAGTGGTTAACCAAAAGGTCAGTAAATTCATGTGACCAGTTTGCTTTACACAATACTAGTTTTGCCATAAAATTTTCAAAACTGTATTTAGTGATGCTTTTATTGATTTAAAAAAGGTTTAGGTTCTTCCCGGTTTTGAAAAATAAAGCAATAAAATTAGAAGTAGTACAATTTTTATTTCTTTCACTCAATTTAAGAAAACATATTTTGTAATGAAAAATGGAACTATAATATATTTCTCCCCGACTATTTAAATTATCATTTAAAAGCTACACTGATGAAAATTACGTAGCTAGCTGAAAATAGTTGCGATTATGTAGAAATTCCAGATTTAGAAAATCTAAATTTCTGCTTATTTCATGACGCAAGAAATCATCGTCTAAAAGTTTTTGTTTCGCTAGTAAAAAAATTCCTTTCTTCTTTGTAATTAAGATTGTTATCTCCCTGTATATTTTGACATTAAATATGTTATTACCCAGCAATAGTTATTTTAGGCCTTTTACAATATGGACCGGTTAGTGGCTGAGTTGGCATCGCGTCTGGGACCCACCCAGGCGTCGTGAGTTCATTTCCTCTACTGGCTAATCTTCCATTATGACACAAGAAACATATTCCGCTTACTGTGATGGTAGTAGGAGATTTAAACATATTTTAGGTTATTCGCAACACGGGAATGTTTGTCTTTTCTTTAAAAAAGATAAAGAGAGACACTTTAATTCCAAGAATCTCTTACGCAAGCGATCGAATGAATGTTGTTATTTTGGCTACGTTTACATAGGTAAGTACCGACGACTAGTGAAAGTTAAATGTAAGTGTTATCTTTTCATTACAACAATTGCTGTTCTGAAAGGATTTTCAACCCTTGATCGAATTTGAGAGAGAAACCTAGTCCTTTATTATTGGCACCTGCTGTTTACCATGTGCAAAGAGTTGCAGATGTGGACCATATTGTGAATTTTGGATCTGCCCATTGAAAGTACACCTTGCCGTAGTAGGTATTGGACTACGTAATTTATCGTTTTTCGATTCTTTGATCCAGATACCCCTTTATATTGAATGATTTCACTATGAAATGAAGAGTTTATTGAATTGATATACGAACATTATCTGATGGTCATGAAGGCTGGATAACAAAGTATCAGTTAGGAGGTAGAGCTAGTTTTACATGAATTTTCTTTTATTTTATTTTATTTTATTTTATTTTATTTTATTTTATTTTAATTTACTTTATTTTATTTTATTTTATTTTATTTTATTTTATTTTATTTTATTTTATTTTATTTTATTTTATTTTATTTTATTTTATTTTATTTTATTTTATTTAATTTTATTTTATTTTATTTTATTTTATTTATTTTATTTTTTTTAATTTTTTTTTTATTTAATGTCAATCAAATTTAATAATGTTATTATTAAATTTGATTTACATTAATTTAATAAAAAAAATAAATGGAGTTCTACGAATTAAACACAAAAACAATTAATACACGATTTTTATGTTTATATTTAATTTATCTGACGAAGAGTTTCATTTTCTAAAATTTGTGTTAACACATACATAGTTTTAAACCTAAAAAAAATAAGCATTTAAATTTGTTTTAACATAGATTTTCAAGAAAATTTAACTCAATTGGGTAGGTAGATAACCTTATTATTTTTATATTGTGGTGGCTATTATAAGTCAACATTATTACATTGATAAGTACCTAATTGGATACAGGTAGGTACTTTTCAGATAGATTTTTATGAACTTACCTATATATTTAGAATAATCATTCCAGAAGTAGTAGTATGTACCTACATATAATTTATTTCACTTATTGTATAGGCACTTAAACGTCTTCTGACTTTCCATTTAAAAATAAATCAAACCTTGTAAATTTATTATAAGTAAATCGTTTTTCATTATGCGCCAGTTGTGTAAAAGTTGTCTTGAGCACTCTGAGATAAAAGAAAACCATGCCCAGGTGATTTCTGCAAAGGACAAAATATACCGAATTGAATGAATGTCTTCAATACAAATAATCTGGAATACATAAGTCATTAGTTTGTACTTAAAACCGTAGGAACGGGGCTCCTATACAATACACGCAGCACAATTGAGAAACTGGTGTTGTGCAATTCATCGATAAATAGGCGCATAATTGTAGGGGCTGACTTCGCTAATAAAAGGCTTTATGGGCAAAGCCAACTCTATTGTGCGATCTTGAGATGTGTTTAAAACTTTTGACCCACTACAAATTTTAACACACCTATCCATCCCAAACCCGAGGGGGGCGAGTTGATATTTTTACAATGATATCAAATTAAAGGCCCCTAGTAAAAAAATACACATTCGCTTTTGAGATTTCTTGAAATTTGTAAATTTTTTTGTATTTTTTTTTTGCTGGCGTTATAAATAATTAGGTGAGGACCAATTTTGGGAATCCGGCGGTCACCTGCTTTTGTGTGAAGTGTGTTTTTCGTTTTTGATTTTTGCCTTTTCGTCCTGTTCTCGATTCTCATTGTGGTCATTCTTTTTGTGACGTGTCACACTTTTTGCGGCAGCCCCCCTTCATTGTCAAATGTCCGCCCCGGAGACGTTCAGAGATTTGTCTCTCGCGGATTATTTATTGCTCCTTCATCAGCCCGACGTCCATCCATCCATATTGCGACTCGATGCGAAGTCGGTATTCATTTTGTTGATTTGCGAGCATCATATAGTCGGATCATTATTTTTGTGAAATCCAGCGAAACAAGCAGTTTTTCACGCAAATGTTATTCTTTTCGAATGAAAATGATCGTGTTGTATAAATTTGTAACGTTGTTTTCATCAGTTTTTTGTAGGTAATACATTTTACTTCTATAACAGGTGCCTTCTCCTATCAGAGGCTCGGGCCTAAAATATTGTAATAATTTAAAAAAAAAATGTCACTGTAGGTTTAGTTCTAGACATTTATATTATATGCGATTTTTTTTGATTTTGGTATTTTACAATAGGTATCATAAAATTTTCGCATAAATTTATCTATGGATTTTTTTTTGGTAGCAACATCCTTTCCATCATGAGCTATAGATCTTTGAAATATTCATACTGTGAAGTAATACGTAGGTATGTTTGTTCCATTTTTTTATTGGTTCATTGGGGAAAAGTATTATATGTAAACGGAACGTGATACCCGCTCACAGATGGCGCTAAATTAAATATTTTAGAAAAAAAAACGCTTTAGCACGTAATGCTTATAAATATCGAGATAAATTGTTTGTTGGCGGGTGTCTGTCCGGAATACGAATCGGAGTAAATTATTATTGTTAGTTTATAGTCTCAAATCCTTAAAGAAAAATACTGTATATGTTAGTGTTACAATAATGCACTTCATTTTTTATAAATTTTCGGAACAGCATTTAGTTTTGAGCTGCGATAATTCGATATTCCGTTTCGTATTCCGTTTGTACACCCGACAACAAACAATTCAATTCAGTATTTAAAAGCATTACAGGTTAAAAGTGTGTGTGTTTTTTTAAAAATATATATATTTGAATAACTGCCATGTCTTAGCGCGTATTACGTTTCATTTACCCTTAAAATATACCTGTTTGACATTAGTTAAATTGTTTTATGAATTATTATACTTATTCAATATTTTTCAAAATTCGTGCGAAGCGGGGAACTAAAACTAGTCTTTAAAAATGTAGGTTTCATTACAAAAAAATGGCTTTTCACGTTTCGCTTCGTTGTCTTCTCGTGATCTTTTATTTTTATTAAAATAAGATTCTGTACTGCCTCGAATAAGTTCTACCTTTTAAGCTAATTATTTATTAGTGATTCTGGTTCACTTCCATCGCTTTATTTCGCCAACTTATCTCGGTCGCTTTCACTTGCGTTCCCTGTCCCCTCGCGCCCCTATTTGTAAGCCTTGTTGGTATTATTTTTTGCACACAAATAGAGCAGATGCTAGGCGAATTTCACCCGATAGCCCCAATACTTTTATTTGTAGGTAGGGAGCTAAGGTGCGCAACGTGGCCCAGTTTATCAAAAAAATATTATTTGATGTTTTTATTAAATTTCACCTACCTGTTTTCTATTTAAGACTTTAGATATGTTACTGATTTTTATTAAACGTGTTATTTATGGAGTGCAAGATGATTTAAAATTTACCTATCTGTAATGTTTGGAAAACGTTTGGTGGTGTGGCAGTGAGTACTGCGACACAGGCGAATTTTTTTTCTGGGTATCCCGGTGTAATGTCATTTCATTGGTATTGTGTATTTGTCGTATTTTCTACTAATGGACTTCAATTTATTTTTCTGGACTGCACAGCCTGTTGTTATAATATTGTTTTCTATGCCTTAAGTTCGATTTACATCCGCCGGCACCGCGCAGTACACGTAAAGTGGCAGACACGGCAAAATTAGTTGCTTAAATTGTATATGAAAACATTCACGCACGGTGTAATGTAAATATTCTCTTCTATGTTGTGCCTACCGCTTTACGTATTTCCACTGCACGGTGCCGGTAAATGTGAATAGACCTTTAAGCGTAATTTCTGGAGAAAATAAAATTGGAATGGATCGACTAAAGTTACCATTTTTTATTTAAATACCCTAAAATTTTAATATCTTTCGTGCTCCGCTAAGAGGTTTGCATGTTTTTGTCTTTTGTTTTTAACATTTTTTTTAATGATCATACTGCTTAGTAGGTACCTACATGTTCAAACTTGTTTTGATAATCCGTCCCAAATGGAAAATATAGAAATGTAGGATGTGCCCAAGTTACCAAAATGGGCTCTTGTACGTTGACCGGACAATAACATAATGTGCGAAGGTGCGATCTTTTCATAGCAATAAGTAGCCATGTGCATTATTCTTTACAATTGGCCCGGCTCGATCTCAATATTACAAGAATTCTGTAAATGATTATAGATCGGTTCCTGTTCATCCGGACGCACGGTACACCAATCAAATAAATGTACTTTCTATTGATTTGGTCCAGTGTTCTCCCGATTCCTTCGATATACCTCCAGGCATCATCTTAACGCGTGATTTATGTCTCGAAGAGTACAACAATGTCTTCTATCCAAAATTTTACTGCTTTCCATTTTTCCCGTTTGATATTAACTTCATGTTTACATAGCTTGCTACCCCATTTATTAAAACGCGGACGGTTAATTTAAGAACCAATGATAAAGTTAGCTACACGCGAGGAGAAGAACCGAATGTTTTGTGCATAATGTATTCAGGAATACCATATTTAATACATCCTCCCGAGTTTTGCCTTCGGCGCTTCTGCCGCCTCATTTAGCTACCGTTTCTAGAATTTTAATGTCGTTGCATCTTTATAACGAAGTTCAATGTTTATGTTATGGCCGTATTAACGTGTTTTAATGCTTTCGAGCTGTTTTTATTCAAATACCTCGTGTAATTTGAATACGAAATTTCATTCGGTTCGAGAATGCGCGGATGAACGCCGCTCATTGGGGATCCTTGTCATCCGGTAAATTAGTTGGATTATTTATTGTTTTTTTTTTTTTCGTTTTCATTTAATTCTCTCTATGAAGGAAAGGCGGGATCGTGAGTTCCCCGATTTACGATGCCGAGCCTCAAAGGTCGTGGTGTTGTTCTCCGCCCTTAATAGTCTGGCTATAAAATAGAAAATTATGTATCGGCCTTTCGTAGGTCGTAACACCGCGCCTTAACCCTCCCTTCGTCCTAACGTTTTCCCGTCGCTTTGTTTATAATCAACGTTGACAGCTGCTCGGGACTCGTCTTAATAAATGCCCTCTCGAAATTAAGAGCCGGCCGTAAAATGCGTCCATTAAAACAAACGGCCGCGGATTTAATTTAGATATAAAGGAACACAGTATAATAAAGTGAAATCCTTTAATTTTGAGAGCGTTGTATTATTCATTGGCGAGGTTTGCACTCGCTCCTTAGATCGTTAAAATGTAGACGTACATACTTCTCGAGCTTTATGACTGAATGTTTCATATTGCGCTGCCTCGAACAACGTAGGTGTAACTCAATTAAACCGTATAAATTCTAAGATATTTGATAGCCTGCGTCTTCATTCCGCGTAAGCAACTATGGCCATTTAAATAAAATTATGGCTATTTTAGTTATACCGCAATTTTACACGTTATTTCGCGCCTAATTATATAATAATTTTTGAATCGGCCATATAAATGAATTAAGAAAATGTCGAGAAAGAAGTAATAATTCAGTGTATTGAAAACGGGTACATAAATATCTGCGTCTTAAATATTTTTCGCCGCATGAGGCATGAAATCTTGCGATAGGTATTAATTCTTCACGCCGGATTTTTTCAGCATTACCGGCTCCTGTGTAGGTAAGTCACGTTTTGACACATACTTTAACGGCCAGTTAGTAGTTAGCCTGTTAGCCGTCCCTCTGCCCTATGTTCCCATCCCCGTCCCCGTGCGTCCCGAGGTGTTCCGGGTATTGAAATCAGAGTAAATACTCGCTAATTTCCAGGGGGGCCGCTCGTAGGGCTTTGTGCGAACGCACCCATTATTTATTGCTTATTGGTGGTGAGCCGGGACTTTATGGGGATATTTTGGTTGCATTTAGAATGAAAGACAAGTCGGTTTTGAACGTGCCGTCGCACGATGTTTTCCAGATTAGCTTTAAACGTTTATTGTATCATTGAAAATACACAAAATACTCTATTTGCATTGTCTCATAATGTTTTTTTGAGGTCTTGAGAAAAAGCACGACTGTAAGGATGCCTTCGCACTGCACCTGCCTATAACAGAGTAGAGTGCTGAAATGATATCATATATCGAATGAATTTCTCTTTTAGAAAATTAGTAGAAGTTGTAAACTGCGCCCTCACCAGGTGCCCGCCTCTAATTCCCGCTGCGAAGGGTGCTCAACAAAAAATAATTTTGCATCAGCAGATGTAATTTAATATTATTTTGTGGTCTAGCGTGCCATTCATAAGACAATAATTACATTTGAATTATGTTTATATTTATATATCCAATTGTTAGTTGGGTTTTATTTTGTTGTTTGGACTCGCATTTCATCTGTTATAAAAAAAAATCATTTCTTGTTTTAGCAATCCTGTCTCTCCGAAGGATGCATTAATATAATGTTAGCGTATAATACCGATAAAGCCATACAAGAGCTATTCATAAAAATCGTTTTTTTGTGCAATAAATATAACACCATTTAATAATTGGAAAAAAATATATTCTCCTTCTGTTTATTTATTATGTGTCGTTTAAAAAAGTAGAATAAATTATTCAAGTTACCTAGTTCTGGATGGTTTGTGGGAAGGTACGTTTTAATTTAAATAATTTGCGGTTCTTTACCACGTTCTGGTATTGTGTGATGTTTGTACCAGCCGTAATGAAAAGCCGTGATTCCGCGCGATCTTTTTATAATAAAGTTTATTAGTGGCATGCAAATCGGTGTCCCGTTCCGAGTTATGGAACCGCGGTATAATATAATGTCAAATAAACAAGAATGTATTGTTATTCGGTCCGGGTCAGCCCCGATAGAATCTTATTATGCAGTTATTTGGCCGAGATGGGTTGCCGCGGACATTTTTTTTCGCCTGTCGTCCGCATAAAGAGTATACCGTGTGGGTTTCGCGGAGCCGAGGCGAGCCTACTTCACGCTCGTACAAACGTTTATTAAGGTCCAATAATAAATAAGGAATATGGTCTTTTATACGAGGAAACCAACACATTAGGCTGAATTTGAATCCACGGTTTTCATAATAAAAACTCTTTTATTATATTAAAAAGTAAGAATTTATTGATTTTGAAGATGCTCAGTTGTCGTACTTCAGAATGATTTCCAATCATAAGTATATTTTAGAGTTGTAGAATTTTCCATCTCAGTCGTACATACCATAGGTCGCTGCGACTGATAATGCGTTCGAGAATTTATCCTCAAATAATCCAGAATCTTTCCGTAAGATCACTAATTTGCAAAAAACCTTAATCTGTGACTATACTGCATTATCTAACATCTTTGTATTAAAAGCTTTCTTTTGAAGATTGTATTTGTTGACTGAAGTAAATATTTTTTTCAAGTTTTGAAACTGGCCATTCATGGTAGAATTCCATATTAATATGATTTTTTAAATACTATTTATAACTTTCTTTCACTTGTTTATTACTTGCATCTTTAGACTGATCTGACCAGCTTGAAGATGCCCGTTGTAAGGTGAAACTGATCCGGTCTTAAATAAACAAGAAAGTTATAAAGGTGGAAGAAAGTTATAAAGGTTTGCAATATAAAAAATGATGATGAGGTAAATTTCATTTTACGCGGTATGACGAAAGCGTCCGTACAAAACGTAAAAAGTCCAAACAATTCCCCCGGAAGGGTTAAAACCGATGCTATCATCTCCCAAATAAAACATGAAAGATTTATTTATTTTTAAATTTAATGTAAATCAAATTTAATAACGTTACTATTAAGTTCTGCAAGTATTTTTAGTTTTTATTATTGTGACAGCTATTTCGGCGTGCAAGGCCATTTTCAAACTGCGGTTAATTCACATTGTGACTACTTATTTATATGATTTTATTCACTCCCACCCCATTCTAATTTGGACGGGTTTTTGAAATAATGATTTATTATCGGTAAAACCGATTTAGTTGAAAACAATTAAAATTCTGAATTTTGTGAGGTTTTCACATTTATAATGTGTTTCCCCGAACGCCGAAATACCTGTCACCACACTAAAAACTAAAAATACTTGCAGAACTTAATAATGACATTATTAAATTTGATTTACATTAAATTTAAAAAAAATAGATGGAGTTGTACGAATTAAACACAAAAGCAATTAATGAGAGATTTACTTAATAAAATCATGTCCCTTGAATATAAAGAATCTAGAGCTTGTAAACTAATATAATTACACTATTTGTCATCATCTATATCAATGTATTCAAGGTCAGTCACTTTTAAAAAACTCGACCATTCCGACTTTAATGTTACCCACGTCTTGGTGTTGTAAGCTCCCTTTTTAAGGTTCTCTAGTCTTGTTGGTGGCGTTTATGGAGTGAATTTATTTATTTTACAACATAAAACGACATGTTCTCCCCGAACAATGTAAAGAAATATATGTTAAATTCTTACTTGATTTTTTCTTCCTTATAAAATAAATATTATTTTCGTCCCACATTTCTTTCCCACTCCGAGAATGCGATTCAATTCAGTTCAACACTTGGCATTTAGTTTATATATATCTACATATACCC
Source organism: Halesus radiatus (assembly GCA_022606495.2). Taxonomy (NCBI): domain Eukaryota; kingdom Metazoa; phylum Arthropoda; class Insecta; order Trichoptera; family Limnephilidae; genus Halesus; species Halesus radiatus. The sequence continues at coordinate 11,968 of JAHDVE020001845.1, read as the reverse complement.
AAGTTCGTATGTATGGTTCTTATCTATCTGCCTTCTTGCCTGTTCTAAAATTCAATACGATTTGTGGCTTAATTTGACTTCACTAACTAGTCCACACCAAGATCTTATGAAATGTTGACGTAATTGACATGCTAATAAGCTTGTTAACAATCTTGATTTTTCCATTCTAACTACTGTGGTGTTTTTACAAGGAAACAGGCAATTTAAATTTACTATTATTTGAATCTACATATTCAAGGAGCATTATTAGGTAAGCAGTCGAGTAGATACTTAAATTTTTTTAGATTATGAGAAGGAAGTGAACCGTCCACATTGCGTCCGGCACCTTATATGTAAATCATAACGAAGATGTTCAACAAGTACTTTCACGGGCATCAAATCGTCTTTATCCTCTAACAATAGCTCATTCAATTATGACGAATGCCTCCTCTCGAAACGTTATTTTTATTTATATAACGTCTTATGTTAACATTTTTATTAAGCGTGGCGATAGATCGATCAAATAATGTTTATCTAGGTTTTTAATCGGTGGGTACTTACTCAAATACATTAATAATACCTATAAAATAAAATTATATCGTTTTATAATGAATTAGGTACCTATATACCGATTTAATATGGGCTTTTATTGTCAAGATTATCTTAATTCTCTCCCAAGAATGAATGCTAACATCAAATCATTGATTATCCTCTTGATATTCGTAATGTGCATCTGGCTTTTGGACCTGACATCATTAAATAATAAACAGCTTCTAATTATGCAAATATTCTGTCTCACGCTTAGTGCAGCCTTTAAAAGACTCTTTCACCTTTGTCGTGAATACCCAGCCCGGTGAACTAATGATTTCGGAGAGGACATGTGACAGTTTTATCTCATTAACGAGTTCTCGTATGGAATGTATTTCGGCCGTGTCAAATAAATATTGAACGATTTGAAGCATTGTTGTCCTATAAAAGCTTCGCTCAACGTTTTGCCTCAACCCCGTGAGGTCCTGCAATCCTGTGTCCCGGTCGTGGTTATTTATTCATTTTGTACCTACTTTTTTGGCTGTAGGATGCAACCTTTTTTTAGACTCCCCGTTCCGTCCGTAATATTCATAATGTGAACCTTTTTGTGACGGCTTCGAATGCGAGGTTAAAAAATATTTAAGAAATTTTATCGATAAAGTGGAACTCTTTATTCACTATTCAGTTCCGCGAATTATCCGACACCATTCAAAACCGAAGTTTTATTAAACCTTCACTTTTTAATCCGCGCAGTAAAATGTGAAAAATAATGCGGCGTACAGTAAAACAAAACCATTCGTTAAAAGGTGTAAAATACAGATCCCGTTTCTGAAATAAATTATGTTTAAATTTGTAAAATATTTATCACGTGTCAATTAAAAATATTACCATATTTGATAAACCTATAAAATGTAACAATAATTTGTTTTTCGGGTAAAATGAAATAAACTTTCATTAAATTCATCAGGTAAAATGAAATAAACGTTTATTTTTCTTGTAAATACCATTGATCTATAAATTGTAGATCAATGTGTACCCTTTTATACTCTTCTTATTAAGTCGACCACTATTATTTATATCGTTTTTACAATGTGATAAAGCAGATGATGTATGTATATGTAAGTAAATAAGACTACGATATAATGTATCAGTTCGACTGTACCGATGTCAACCCGAAGCCTCACGCTGTTTCGATCTGTGCAGGGGGTTTAGAAAGCATGTGTTATTTGAATACCCTTGTTAGAGGCCAATCTCAAACCCACTTTGAAAATGATTGGTTGCATTTCGAAACACTTTGAGCGGCAATGATAATCATTTTGTTCGTATTTACCGTCACACTCCCGAGGGCTGAAAAGGGTTAAAATGTTCCCCCATGATTTTGAAGGGTGTCGTGAATATTTTATGATATAATATTTGATTATTGAATGTTTTTATTACTATTGATTTTGATTGATGTAGGGTATTTATCTTATTTGATGATCATTATTCGTTTGATACACTTTATACCATATTTAAATTTGATCGATCTGATTATTATTTTTCTCCGTTTTATTAAGTAAAGGGGTTGATGCATGAGTAATGAGACTGAGTTAATTTAGTATATTATCAGTTAAGCCTTTCACTATATTAAAAAACAAATCTTTTCCGACCTTTGTATGTAGCTAAATTTTCTGAAAGTCTATGAGTCCCAATATCCATGCGCTATTGGGACTATGGCATATGACCGATTCACAGACTGCTCTTAGGCTGAAGTAAGTCGGGAGGGGAAGGAGACAGGGAATATGAAGTCTGGGAAGTATCTGGATATTCAGATCTGGTCACCAAAGATGACTGAAGCCATTTCAAGGAACTGTTCGTTTTCGAATGGTTGTCTCTCGCCAGGGGGATTCTACGAGATCACTCAGATCGCGGTCATTAAAAGACCAACACAACGATTCCAATATTTTTTCCTCCTCCGGCAATGTGTCGTTCTTCATGATTTTTCTTAAATCAATATTTTTCTCGTTTAGTCCTAATATTATTTTTTTTTTCGGTATCTAACTTCTCATGTACCTAATCTACTTCTAATGTTTATAGAATGTACCTACCTACATACATAGAGCTATTATAAGATGGATAAGTTGAATCAATAATTAATTACTTCAACCGCGAGTACCCATGAGTTGCGTCTGGTGATGGGTAAATTCCCGGGAATTTATTTTTGGGGAATATTGGGGGAATTTTCATTAGAAAGAAAACAGTAAAATAAATTTTTAAATTAATCAATTACTTTTTAAATCCAGCGCACAAATTAATATAATGACGCCTTCCTTGATGAGGTAAACTTAACCGCTGTTAATGAAAAATCACTATCAAAGACTTATTATTTTTTCAGTGAATCCCAATAAATCGTGCGTGAAGGCTGCCATATCAATTTTATGGAATATAATGTCCTACACTATATTACAAATTATCATTATATTACATTTTGAGCATGCTGAGGACAAAAACTTTTGGAAATTTTGGGAAATACCTAATAGTAGTAGACCGGTCAGTGGCTGTGTTGGCATCGTGTCTGGGTCTCACCCAGGCGTCGTGAGTTCAATTCATCGGCTGGCTAAGTTCTCCATCACGACATCAGGTTATTCGTATCCAGGAAATATCTTAAAAAAAACGTACCGAGATTACAAGTCCTCAAAATGCTGATATTACCGCCGGTCGATTAGTATGCGATATCATAGTACATGCAATAACTGACGTAACAGTACTGCAATACTGCCATTCGAATGATGAATTGTACTGAATTGCGTCTCGTGTGACGTCACAACACATGATTGTATACCCATGTTCACTTCGAAAGCTCACAACTTCGTCATTTTCGGAGATATCGAAAAACTAGTATAATACGTTTTCGTCAAAATAAACAATTAGAACACAACCTCATTTAGAATAGCTATATTATTTATTAAAATAAACTCCCAACTTTGGGGAATTTTTGTTAGGTCAGGGAATATTCCCGGGTGCGGATCTATCCATGTAGTCTTCGAACGTTTTTCCTACTTTTATCTGTTTGTAGAATATTTTTTTTTAAACATAGGTCGTAGTTATTACTTAAATGTAATATCACCAAGATTGACTTCCACCGAGAGTACGCTTTGTTCTTTATGATTTTTTTTTCTTCCATAAATAAATTTTTGGTTTTGTACTCTGCGCGAGTGGGAGTCGGAATAAACAATAATCCTGCTGCTACTGTCTCGCAAGTCCTGGACCACCAGCGGCGAGTTGAGGTGCCGTGTCCAGAAGAGTAAATTATCGTCGGGGTAACTTTATCGTTTGTCAAAATAATACTCTATTGTTTGTGGGTCATATTCTTGTTATACTGAGAGGCCGAGGCGTGTCGCTGTTTATCTCCTCTCTGGTGTTTTCATTCGGCCCGTGATTAATGTACCAGAGATGAGAGTTATTGACATTCTTGCGTCCATGTACCGTATAATTCATACTACAACAAAATATGTTTTCATATTAACTCCATGACACTTCTTTTATTTATTTTGTTATTGTGAATTATGACGTCGCTAGTAAATTTTCTATCGATTCAATTGATAAAAACAAACGTCTCATCATTGAGCGTATAGGTTGACAGAGTTAACTTAGCGGGCGGCCAAAGAGGCACTAAAGATGCCATGTTTTTTTCCGCGGTGAAATATTTCATAATTGAATTTTATTTTTGTTTTTTATACGCGATATTGGGAAAACCTGTGAAAAGTGATGGACGACACCTTATTCTATTCTCAAACCTTTGGCGTTCATGGACTTGAAAAACCTATAAAAAGTTCCGATAATAAAATTTTAGGACTTAGGCTAGTTTATATTGTAGGTATAAGCTTAGCATTAAATAATTACCCAAGAGAAGAGTAATAATTTTTATTACACCTTGTTGATTACTGTATTTTAACTAACCCCTTTTTTTTAAAGGAAGGCAAACATTCCCGGGATACGTATAACTTGACAATATTTGAAAATCTTGACAGACAGGACGAACCGCCAAACAACTCGATCTTGGCATACAATTTTTGCTTCATTCACATTCATACATCGTCTCATACATTCTCTTCTGTTATGCCGACTTATAACATGGTCCGACTCATGTATTTGATTCACTTGATCGTGCCATAGCTTTTTCGGGTGCCCCGGGCTTCTTCTTCCATTCACATTCGCGTCATATATTTTCCTTACACTTCTTTCTTTGTTCATTCGCTCTACATGCCCAAACCATCTTTTTTATACTTAATCATTACGCTTACATCAGCCTTGCATTGTTTACGAATCTCAAAATTTTTTACAAGATCGAACATGATTTTACCGTACATTCGCCTCAGAGATTTCATTTCTACAGCATTCAGTCTACTTTTATCCTTCTTCTGCCAGTTCCATGCCTCACGGGTTGGCATCAGATATGGACTGCTAGCTTCGCTTCTCTGGACAACTTTCATCCTACTACCATCTCAGTAAGCGGAATATGTTGCTTGTGTCGTGATGGAAGACTTAGCCAGCCGAGGAATTGAACTCACGATGCCTGGGTCATTTATGTTCGTACTGTTGATTGAACATTTATTTTATGCACCTTAAAGTTTTCATTGTAATTGTCATTTTTATATTTTAAACTTTATGTAGAATTTTCAAACATTGATTAATTAGTCAAATCCACAGATGTATTTTGAACTGCTATTACTAAAATTACAGTGGCCATCGACTACAAAGTTAAGCATGTTAATCTGTAATCATTTTCATGGATTTTTTTGTGGCCTCCGAGCGTTTAGTTTAAATTCAGGGCTTGGCATAATAAATTACTTGTTAGATTGAAAAGAATTTATATTAGCATACCCTTTGTGCTGTGATCTATCTGATTCTAGGGGTGATGTTGGTTCTATTGTTAAGTCAATAGGAATACAGATATTACCAGATAGGCCGACTTCGCTCTTCTGCGGTGTATCATGTTTCCATTATATACTTAACGTTTGAATTAATGCCCCTAAAACATTATGCACTGCAACCCTTCTCTGCTGTTTCAAGTTACAACAAAAAAGCTCGCATAACTAGCTTTAATATCAAAGCTATCTATTATGTATTTAAAATTGTTCTGTAGGTTAGGGCCGGTTGGGGTAGGTTATTTCAAGTGTTTTGAACCTGTGTGATTTTGACTATACCTACAAGTATTTACTACCCGGTTTCGTCCGAGATTTAGATTTAAAATTGTAGAACAAATAATTGAATGTCGTATTTTTGTGAACTAAAAATATTTGCGTTGACAGTTCGAGATTTTTTGTTTCTTCAGCACACTGATTTTCTGTCATGTACTATGATTTATGGAGAAAAATGGCGTGTTTCATCTGATTCTTGTACCTTCGTTAATCACTGAGGTGATATTTCACAAAAATATATAGTAATGTCGATTAACGGTAGTATCATTATTATGTTAATTTTTTTGTTATATACAATTATATAAAAAAATTCTCTGAATCATGTATTCACTTCACGCAAAAAAAATCATTAATAAATAAATAATATTCAATTACATGGTTAGGAACTATTTTGAACCACTATTTAATAAATATGTATCAACATGTTTCGAAACCAATAGTTCCCTCATCAGGATACAAAGTACACTAAAACATAATTATAGACAAATTATAAACAGACAAAAATTAAAACGAAAATAGAAATCATTTTTCAGCGTAAGTACTTTGTATCCCGATGAGGGAACCATTGGTTTCGAAACATGTAGATATTTATTTATTTAGTAGTTGTTTCAACAAAATAATTCGTAAACATTTATTTGAAACCGATTCCACAGAGTGATTTTGCAAATAATTGCATTTAATTGAAGAAATGTATATATTATATTTTCAAATAACTTACGGAAGCTTATAAACATATTTGTATTATGAAAGATAATGTTAATACCTAATTCAAATTGGGAATATAAGATCGATAGAAATGACCGAATGTAGTTAGGTCTCAATAGCTCATTTGGTAGAGACGTTGGTCCCGGTATGGCTGGAGGATCTGAGTTCAATTACCAGTTGCATATTGTTCATTTGTTTCAGGTTTTCATTTTTAATACTATCTTATTCAATGATTAAATAAATAATATTATTCGATATTATTGATATTAACCATTATAGTGCGGCCCAGCGCCATCGCGCTGTAGTAAGCTTCAGTTACGTAAATTACGACGCAATTTTCAGTGTGCTTTTTGTCGTCTTCAGGAGAGGACGTTTTCAATTTGAGTGTGGTGTATTGCGGTTGGCGCGTGTCTTGATAACTGTACTTATTGCTAATCCTGTTAAAATAAATACTCCCTAAAGTGAATCGATATTTTTCACCATTCTATTGCGGATGTAATGTATCAAAAGACAGCGGCACTACGGACGACGAGACCTTTGTTCCCACAAATGAAGACAGTTACGACGTAAGTGACATTGTTGTGCATCGTAATAAAAGATTGTGAATAGAAAGTGAATCTTCGGATTAATTTTTCATAAATAAAATTGTGAAGTGAAATCTTATATTTTTGTATTTTTTTTTTTGTTGGAGTTGTAAATATGTAGTTTTTTAATCAGAACTGTAATATTCGTAAGATTTCTTTCTTTACTTGTATAATTTTTAAAACAATCACTAATATTGATAGTCCAAGTTATTGCATTTTTAAATATTGTAGAAAATAATATTAACATAACCTTATTTTTTTATGGTTTTTAAATCTCAATAAAAATAATTAATATTTAAATATTGCATTTTTATGGAATACCATACGTTTTTTATTTAAAAACACAGAATATCTGTAGCAATTTATATACATACTTGCAAAATAAGCATAGCACTAAAACGGTTAAGGTATCCGTGTTTCCTCCCTTCTATAACATGAGTTTTTCACGATCCATGTTTTAATCCTTTCTTTCCTCAAAATTACCTCCAAAGATGGCATTGGCCTCCTGTGTGAAGTTAATATAAAAAATTAGCCTGCTATTTCCTTCGTCATACTGTTTCTTCATGGAAAACATCCTGGCTATTTGATGAATGAATAATCCTTTGATTAGGTATCTGCTTTGCGCGTACTATGTGGGTACTGAGAGAAAGGATACAATGCCGATAATGTAAGAATCAAAAATCGCTTCTATAAAGTAAGTATAACCAAATTCCACGATGAATGCACCTATGCACCGATGTATCCACAAATATTGAGATTAAACCGAAATCACGACATCTGCCGATTACCTCCACAAAAGATGCCAATCGGCTTCATCTGTAAGAATACACCTAAACGAATATAATAGATTTGTACACTAGATCCAGGGATCCATACAATGGAAGATGTTTTATTTGGAGGCTGAAACCTGAATGGTGAAAATGCCACCGAAAGGATTGAATACCTTATTGTGTTGTCAAATTTGTTCTTATGGTAAGGTCTCTTTTGTACTAAAACATTGTGCCCGTTCGTACGGAGCTTTGTATGAAATGGTCTATATTATTTACGATTATCTGATAAACTCGTATGTTCTTCTCTGCTTTCGATAAACAATCCTTTTTATTATTTGTAACAATTTGTGTCTTTCATTTGTTGATAATGCCTTATCGAGATGTAGATTGTGTCAGGAGTTTTCCCTTACATAAATAAAAACTCAATACTCTGTTTTTATGCCTCTTGAAAAAGATTTATTCTTGTTCATAAAGTTCGAAAAGGCCAATTTTTTTAATAGATTCCACTGTTTTAATAATAGTAATAATGCTTTATTCCATAAGGCATGCAGGGGTAGTGCAATGCAATACGTTCCATAGATTACAATAATAACACGTACAAATAAATAACAATACTTATAAAAAGAAAATTATAAAAAAATGTATTGATACAAAATGAAAAACGTTTATACTGGATATCTAACTGTCTCCCGTCTCCAGAGGGCCATCAGGGGGGACTACATCAAGGCAGCCAGGTGGAAAGAGTTCGGCTGGAGATGCCGAGGGATCTCCCTCAACCATCCTCTCGCAATCCTGTCCGCTACGCAGTTTGTGGGCAGAGGCATCCGCCACCAAGATCTGAAAAAACCTCACCTCATGAACCTGGGCACCCCTGTTAAGTCACCTAATGCGGCGAACCACTTCGGGTGACATATGGCAGAAGGTATTGGTTATCGAATGAATTGCTGAGCCCACCAAATTGAAAACTTGGATTTATTTATTATTCGAAGTTTTTGCTAATGCTAATACTAGTGCCAGTGTCACGTGACACTAGTCGTCACAAATAATAATTTCAATTTATTTTTTAATAACTAACTGAAGCTTATAAACCTCATTGTAATGTTTAATCATTAAAGAAGATAATATTAACAAACCCTATTAATTCGATAATATTGATCGTATAGTCTTGAATTTGAGGTATGATATCGATGAAGGCGTAGTTATTTTCTCAGTTGGTAGAGCGGTTGTCCCAGTAAGATAGAGGTCATGGGTTCGATTCCCAGATGCGAATGATACATTTTTATTTTTTGTTATTTCCTTTTTTGAAAAAAAAAGAATAGCAATACTCGGCGTTTTCGCCGTGTCTTCGCTTTTGTGGTTATATCATAAAACAAAGATAAATAAATATTTAGAATGTGTAATATTACTTTCTTATTTGAAAACTTTCGTTATTTGCTCCGTAATTACTTCTCGTTCAAATTGCGATATTCGCGTAAAAATTACGAATTTGCCTAAAAATTTGCGTTACCGCAAATGCAAAAATTTCAGGCTACTACTTATTAATCAATTCTCTTCGTTTGTTTATAAATAATTTTAAGTAGGTACTTATCTATTTATCGTTTTCACGATACGCCTTTTATGCATTAATACTCGTAAAATAATATTATTATCTTTTGTATCCAATCGTTATATGTAATTAGCAAGACGAATTCATTATTCATAGATAATTAAAGAAAACTAATAATTCTGAAATTATTACTATTATCATATATTCTTACTTGTGTATCTACCTTACTACAACATAATTTTCAAAACCGGACCAATGAAAATTAATGGATGATCTTACAGCATTTTTTTTTATAAAACAATGTCGCATTCGATTCTTACGGTAGTATTTCAATAAAATGCAAACATATGTGTTCTCATTTATTTTGCTATCGTGAGTAGCTGCTCGTATTTGATTGGTTAATGGGGTGTGATTTCTCTAGATCTTGGCGGGGGATACGTCTGCCCACCAGCTAGCTGCTTGGTGGGCTGGATGGATTAATACATCCGTCACTCCTACACACACTGACCCCCAGATTCTTACCCACCCTTCGCACCTTTTTCCTTCCTAGAACTTTTCCCTCCTTTCCTTAAAGAGACCCTTCACACAGTATCCCCAAAGATGACATAGGCCCTGAGGGAAAATATTTTATTCAGGTCTTCTCGTATGGAGTTTATGTAAATTTTTCAGGATTTACGATGAACTAAGTATGACAAACTAAAGATGAATATTAGTAAATTTATAATACAATACTGTGATATAAATGTAATTTGTGAATTCTTGGAATAAGTCGATGAGTTTGTGTAGTTGGGAAATATGTTGATCACAATAAATTGCAATAATAGAAGCTAAAAATTGATACTTTTCATAATGGAACACTCACATGGTTCGGAGTTAAAGATTTGATGAGCGAAGAAATGAGTGACAGGGGAACATACGATGCGCAATTGGGTGACAGCAGAAAACGTGGATGCCCCAGACGTGGCACGATCAACTGAATCAAATTGTTAAGTCATGCCATGACAAGAATCATTACAACAGATGAGTTTAAATGCCCTGTATGAGACAATGTACATATTACTTGGGAAAAAAGCAATAATTGTGTGACAAACCTACAGATATATTAGACCTTTCAGTCCCACACGTGGTGGTGTAGTAAGTTATTCTCCAGCATAGGGACTTAGCGTGGCCTCCGCGATGGTCAGAGCCGCGTTCATACAAAGCCATAAGCATTATTCACTGCCTACAGGAAAGAATTTCGCCTGGGCATGGGCGCTGCTCGATAAATTGCAATTATCCATACCCAAGATAAATAAAGGAGCAATAAAGAGTTAAGCTTTGTATGGGTTGTTAATAGATATGTTATTTAACTATTCTAATGTAATATTTCCAGATTATAATATTAATTTCATCGGATAGGTCTGTCCCGTGCAACATCCGTGTCGAGGTAGATAGATAAATACATAAAAAGACACTTAAATTGATTTAAGTATTTAGAAATTAATGCATTTCACATTCATGGGTTGAATTCGAAATTTCCACTAGTTATGGCGGTAGCATTAATTTATTGTGACTTTCCAGAACAGTGTGGTTTCATGTTTATTTCCCAAAAATGAATTGTTTTTAATAATAATACTTACAATATGACCGGATAATTCAACCGTATAAATCAGCACACTTTTTCAAAGTAAAATAATATATATAAATACGTATTTTTTTAATATAAAAAAAATAAAACGGGTTTTCTGGCTAGTTTTTTGTTTTCCTTCTTTTAATGACTTTATGTCAATTTTCAAGAATGTGCCGATTTATACCTGTGTTAAATTTTCATAAAACCACCTAAAAACTACACACAGCCTACCTTTGGTCATAGATCAATTCACGCCACTTGAAGATACTTATCTACTACCCGATAGATTTTCGTTGTTACCGAAATCGATGAGCGTATTGTCAGATGTAATCGTGTTTTTTTTTTTTTTTTATGTAACTAAATAAATTATTTATATATTTTAAAGATCACTTCGTTTCTCATAAACGACCATTTAACACAACCTGTAGAAATATTTCCCCCTTCGTTTTTCACTTTAAATTTGATCAGTATTATTATTCCCCCATGAATTACTTCTATAGTCCTTACTTTTAAAAGCTGGACCATTCATTGAAGCGATACTTGTAACCGGTCAGATCGCGGTTCAGGGTTTGAACTTACCCCTTTTTATAGTAACATTGGAGTCGTCTGCTTCTCTATCGCACAAAGAAACTTGATAATTTTATAATAATCCCTTGAAGTTATATGTTTACTTTTAATTGTTCATAGCTGAACACTAATATATTTATAATTTCTTCAAATGTTTGGTAACTTTGTGGCATCATTATTAATTATATAAATTAAAAATATACTTTGTATTTACCACTTTAATTAAAATATATAAATATTTCTCAAAATTATTATTATTAATTGATAAACTAAAGTTCTTAAAAACTTAAGACAAGATTTTTGTGCATAGCGCAAAAGGTAACAATTATTATTTTTATAAACAATAATTATTAATCTAAAACACTCATCCAAATTGAAAACCTTCCGAGCAAAGATAAATGTCGCCGGCAGGACTCGAACCTGGCACCCTTCTAATGTCCGGTTAGATGCTCTACTGTTGAGCTACGTCGGCTTATCGCAAACCCGCCAAGTTAATCAAT
>JAHDVE020001844.1:0-59957 GCA_022606495.2 Halesus radiatus | reverse complement strand
AAGAAGGAAGTCGCTTTGCACTGCTCTGGAGGGACTACCCTGGTTTTGTGGCTATGGTCTGTTCTGGATATAAAGTGTTTTTGTTTTTCTTGTTTATTTATAAGTTTGTTGGTGCACTCCACATTCCATCTGGATTACTCCGGTTATCCAGTATCTGTTCTAACCAATTTAATGTGCGTTTATGACTAACCTCAATATATAACCTATGCAGAAGCTGTGCAGGGACACTTGAGGGTTTAGAGTCCTTTAAAAATTATAGATTCGTTTAGTTAAAAATGAGTCCTTGACGTGAACCCTGAAAGAGTAACCATACGTTACTTATACCGGGATGGAAAAGCGGTGGATAACCTCAACTGACCCGAATAGGATAAAGGTAAGATGATTTGATTTTTTTTTTCACTTAGTAACAAATCTTTTTTTTTTGCAGGAACAGCTTTCTACGAACGGATTCCACTTGTGCCCCATTTGCCTCAGTTCTTTGCCGACTAAAAAAATTGCCTCTCCCGACTGCTGCGGGCACAAATTTTGCTACCGCTGTTTGATAAAATGGTCCAGAATTAATAAAAGCTGTCCAGTTGACAGAATGCCATTTACTGTTATTAATGTCAGAAAAGTAATTCAAGGAAAAATTTTGCAATTCAAAAAAGTTTTAACCTTTGAATGAAATGAGCTTATTTTTACTTGTTTCCTGTAAAATTATTTGGTTTACACGATGTACCTACGCCGCACAGTGGACGAAATTAAGAAACAGTAGGAATAAATTATTTAGCATAGAAATTTTGACGGCTTTATTATTATTTTTATATTTTTAACTATTTGTAAGTATCCCTTAGCTTGGAAATACAATAGAAAGAAAAATCGGAATAAATTACGCATCTGTAAACACAAAAACACGACAATATGTGTCTTCACATTATTTTCACAAATGTAAAAAAAATCTGGTTTTACTATACTACAGTCATCTTCAGACGTAAACTTGCAGAAATAGATTCTCACTGGAGGAGCAAGTAGGATAATTAATAAGTCACTACCACCTCACACAAACCTGATACGCTCCACACGCAGTTACTGGGAGTTGCCACATTCGTGGCAGTAGGCCAGGTGAAAACAAACGATTTATTTACGATGTTAATTTCTCGTCTTGATAGGTAGAAAGCTTATATACCCTAGGATCAACATTGTGGAGCAAAGATACATCACCCAAACAACCCTGCGGAACTACGTTAAAGGGAGAGGGCTGCTATCAAACAACTCTTACCATGACTATACTCTTCTCCAATTCAAAATTAACTCATTTAATAATTGGTGAAAACCTCACTGCCTAGAACAAAATATTGATAAATGTAAATGTCATTTCGTAGAAATAATAAACCGATTCTATTTGATTATAAATTAAACAGTTTCTCCCTATCTACCGTCAGATCTATTAAGGATCTTGGTGTCACTTTATACTGTAAGCTTTTTTAATGACCACTTTAATAATGTCGCTAATAAATCACTAAAACTTCTTGGCTTCTTAAAAAGAATTGCCTGACTATGAGAATATAAATACCCTTAAAACTCTTTACTGGTAGTGAGCAAGCTAGTGAGTTCACCCTTATCTTGAATATGCTAGTATCGTTTGGTCTCCTTTCTATACCGTTTATTTTCATCATATTGAATCCATACAACATTGCTACTTACGTGGAATTGCTTGGAGATTAGGGCAAGAAAGAGGCAAGTACTCCTATGATGAAATTGAACAAACCTTATACATTTCTTCACTAGAAAAGCATAGGAAAGACTTTGATCTCATTTAAATTTTCAAAATTATTAATTGTATTATTGACTCAACTTGTTGCAACTCATCCAGTTCAGTATTCCTTGCCGTAGATTTAGAAACAATGATTTGTTTTTCCTTAATCATCACTAAGTATGCGTAACAATCTCCATTATCCACTGTCCAGAATGTAGAGATTTGTTAACTCAAGCTAGGCCCTTGAAATTTTTTATACCAGTTGAAATAATTTTTGTCATTTTTTACTAAAAAAAACCTCGAAGAATATCATGAACTCTTCCAAAACCTTGTTCAAGCGTTGACTTGAATATTCTCGCAAACGTGTATTATTATTCTATTTTTATCATTTCTTCAATCATGCCATTATGTGTGTGTTTACCCTTTCCTGTAACTCTGATTTTTCTCATTTCGTATATATGTTTTATGTATTTGAATAATGGTCTGTTAATAGAAAAATAAAATAAAATAAATAGGTATGTGATTACAGCAACTATAATACAAAATAATAATGATTTGAATATTACGGGAGAAACTATTTAATCGGATATAATTTTAATGGCTCGTAATCTGGGAAAACAAACAAAACAACTAATGATAGATCAAATAACGCGTGTCGAAAGCGCATAATCAGCTAACACCGTTCACAGTATCGTTGATATGGTAATGCTGAAATATTTTTAAGGACAAATCAACAGATTAAGCGAAGGTGTTCCACCACCACTTGGTGAAGGCGGTGGGGGTAGTTCCAACGGTCTTTAATCCATACGGAGAAGTACCAGCAGTCCTCAGGTAGTAGATTCCAGTAGTTCCAGGAGTAGCATGGTAGCCCATGACGGCAGTGGGATTGTTTGCGCAGAGTCCCTTCTGGAAGCTGGTCCAATTGGGACACTTGCTGGCGATGAAGTTCTGTGGGTTCAACACAGATTCGGCAACCATCTTCCATACTAGGGTGTGGTCATCGTCGATAATGATGGATCCGGGCTGGTCCTGACCTCCATTGGGGAAGTAATCCACCTGACCTGAAAATAAGATAAAATTAGTTGGTGGTTCTTCCGCACCCCTAGGAGAAATGGCATGATGGATGCATAGTTTAAAATAAACTTTTAATAAAAATACTTTTTTTTTGTTTTGTTATTTTCTGGCTTTCACCCATTAAGGGCGATCTTGGCCATGTTTATTCAGTTAGATTTTAATAGTAGATACATATTTTTATTAAAATTAGTTACTTTTAAACAGGATATAATATTTGGACAAATGAAATTAAAGCGAATAAGTTACAGTGTAGATAGATGTATGTGTTTTTAATCCCCAATGACTAAAATTTTAATGCCATTTTTATAAATATACTTTGCTAATAAATAGTTAATTTGGGGGGAGTTGAGACTTAGAAGGCAGGGAATACTGGTAGGGAGTTCAATTTTAAGTTTTACCAATTCATGCACAAATTTTGGAAATTGGTCATTGATGGGACACTCGAAGAAATTTTGGTCCAGTTCATTCTGATTCGTTAGTGCCACCTCTAGCCCAGTGTGTCAAATAGTGAGTGGTCAATCGCTTAACTCCTAATAATTCCGTGAATATGAGTATGGGCAATGGATACTCCTGGTATAGGGGATGTGGAGGGAATGAAATTTCTTTTAATTGGTGAATAATTTAACAAAACGTCCAAAAAAGTAGATGGAATAAACAGCACTTTATTTTTTTTTCTTCAATGTCCGAATCATCTGTATTATCTTGATACGCCATTTATAAAAAAAGTCCTTTCAAAGTTGTTCAAACACTCTACCTTTAAAGTTTTGATAATATATATTATGTAAGTAATTACTTGAATTAATACAACAAATAAAATAATTACCTATAGGCTTGATGATTCCAAATAATCCACCGTCGGTGTGAATAACATCGACAAAGGTGGCATCAGCGGCATTAAGGATCTGGTCACTAGTACTGTTGAAGAAGCAGGGTCCGGCGGGGTCCATGCCAGTTACTCTGTCGATCTTGTTTCCTCCTGAAAGGGTGATGAAGCGCTTTGCAGCGAATCCGCTAATGTGAGCTCCGAGACTGTGACCCAAAAGGTGGATTTTGGTTGGATCAACACCGGCTGCGAAAGAATGCAATTTTTTAATGTATTTAATCGAATACCGAACTTGTTTCGATTGGAAGTAATATTATTGTCACCCTTCAGTAAACTCACTTACATACGTATGTGATGTAATATGTATAATAGTGTCTAATGAGTATACTAAAACACAATTAATAACTCCGTAATTCGCACCAATAACAACATTTTACACTCTACCACTTTAATTATTTCTTTTGTTTAGGAATATACCCTCGTTTATGTAAATAATTCAGATAGTTTGTAAAATGTTGAAAGCCCTTCCAAATGATATTCATAATACCGTGAAGATACAATAGAAAGGAGTGTAAGGAGAATATATGACGCAAATATGAATGGAAGAAGAAGCCGGGGACATCCAAGGAAGACATGGCACGATCAAGTGAATGAAATACTTGAGTCGGGTGAAGTCAGAAGTCGGAAAAACAGAAGATAATGTATGAGACGTTGTATGAATGTGAATGAAGCAAGAAGTTTAATGTGGTTAGTTAGTTACTGTAGTTCAAAATAACATCAAAATATGGCTAAGTAAATTTGAAGATGAGAAAATTGTAAAAATTATGAAGACAACCTGAGTACCAGTAACACCAACACAACAAACCACAGTCTGCCTCGGAATATTAATCCCTAGTGAGGAGGACTGTAAATATAAAACGATTAGATTAACAAAGAAAACATTGTAGCAAATTCAAAAAACGATAAAACCTAAGGAAGTCGAAAAGGGTAAGATATATAAAATGTAAATAAAATACATCATACAGTAATGTGCACAAAGAAATTTAGGGATGTTATAAATTTTCACCATTTCAGAATCAAAAAAAAAAATAGTAATAGGTAGGTATGTATTTTGCGAAAATTTAGATAGTGAAACATTCAAAATTCAAATTTTTTTCAAAATTTCCTCAGATTTCTAAATGTCTCATATTCCTAAAAAAATTCAAATTTTTTAAATCACTCAAATTTCACAAAATTATTAAATCGTTAAAATTTACAAAAAACCTCAACGTTTATTAAAACTAGATAAAATGAATGCCTACCCTGAACAAACTTCCAAAGCTGATCTCCCAGCAACTCTCCTATGATCCTGACCAATGTAACAGCCCTGTTGTAGAATAGGAAGATCAAAGAACTGGCATCCAAGTACAAGACGTTGGTCTTTCCGTACTTAATGAAGGCGGACGTCATGACACTTGCGAAAGTATTGAAATTCGGAGTGGTGAAGAATCCGTGAACGATGATGGTCATGGGGAGGGAACTGTTGTAACCAGGGTCCGATAGAATGTCAATTGCCGAAGAGAGATAATAATTCGTCTAAAACAAAAAAAAATAAAAAAATAAAAAAGATGCTCCCATAGCCATTGCGGAAATATGATGTGATTGTTGAATGCGGTATCGTCCAAAATACTATAAATATGGGAAACGAATGCCCGCTCCATTAAGTCCCCGGCGAAATTGATGAGGTCCACAGGATGACGACTGAGACATAGACCGGATCGCAGACCTACACAGACGTTCCTCCTCTGCCACCCCCCCTCCCGCCATAATAAGAAATGAGAATAAGACTGTAGCGACATATTACACTGCCCTATGTGATAATAATGTATACTCGTATTTGAGCTATGAACAAAAAAACCAGAAGCGTAATGCGTCAGGTTGAGGGTTTACTACAATGATGCCTATGGTCAACTTCCGCAACGTACAAGTTTTCGTAATGCCTCTTCAATGTCGGTCGTTATATTTAAATACTAGCTTATGTGTACCCGGCCTTACTCAAGATTATTATTTTTTTCTGGAATAAAGTTATGAAGTTGTGAATTCTTGCTTGTCGTTTGGGTGCCATAATTGATTTGACAGCGATGCACTATCTCTAAACAAATTCATTTGAAAATTTTATTTCATTCTAAAAATTTATTTTATAATAAAAAAAGTTATTAGGTACGTACTTACTTGTGTTTTCAATTTTGAAAATATTCAACCCAAAAAAAACCTACTTCTTTTGAATATGCAATCTGTGGCTAACCAGAGTGTTATATCTATGGGGTAACCTAAATAAAACATTGAGGGTTTAATGTTTTCCTTACTAATTTTAAAACGTTATAGCATAATTTTACATATTGGATTTAATTCAAACTATTTTCTAAACCTTCCCGGCACTGATAAAAACAAACTGTTCTATTTTCAGCGAAACCGGTATAGTAATTCCATTTATTATGCAAGCATTTTCACTTCTTACATTCTTCGCCCAGAGTCTCATCCGGCTCGAAGGACCGTGTTGTAGTTTTATCTATTGAGTTCCTTCCCTCGGGTAA
The DNA here is from genome assembly GCA_022606495.2 of Halesus radiatus. Lineage (NCBI taxonomy): Eukaryota > Metazoa > Arthropoda > Insecta > Trichoptera > Limnephilidae > Halesus > Halesus radiatus. Next base: position 53,752 of record JAHDVE020001844.1, on the reverse strand, counting down.
AAGATGTTATCCGCTCCAAAATATTTTAGAGAGAGAGATAGTTATAACTAAAACATTCATTTTTGCAAACCATTTGAATTCAAAAGTTGAAAAAGTATGTTTACTGCTTTACCGACCAGTTTAACACCCTTCACTTGGAGACATCTATGGCCAATGTACCTAAATGCAAAGGTAGGATTCTAAGCAATTGTAAAACTTCGTTGTTTTTCTGACTCCACCTCGTATCCATAATTTTTTTTCAGGGGATGAAAGAAACTGTAATTTTTCCGCATTTATTCTTTTTTTAAAGAAATTATTGCCTTAATTAAATTAATAAAAAAATGTATCGAAATAAATTAAGATAGGGAAAAGACAGTTTCTTACATCTGAGAAAACATGTTTTGTATATATGAGGTTGAGTCAGAACAGCGATGATATGTAGATCTTACCGTTTTACTGGCAGTATACAGGTCAAGTTGTATCTTAGACAGGTCCGGATCCGATACATTATTGGTCAGCTGAGCATAATTTACTCCAAGGAATGTTTGAAACGCAGTACCTAGAAAAATAAGATTTATTTAAAACCAAATATTTTAGGAAACTCGTTCATTTCCAAAAAAAAATAACGTACTAATTAATTAGTAAAATTCACATGTTAAATTTAGAAAATACACCTGGAGATAAAAGCTTTCCAGAAACTGAAGTCATTTTGAAATTGTTGGTTTTCGTGAACGTTCAACAACAGCTTTCCTGATGAAATCAATATCAAATCTGTATACTATAACATCTATATGAAGTTAATGGACATTTTAAAAAAGGTTTTAGAAGTCTTTTAAAATTGTTCCTTCTTGCTCCACATAATGTTCAGTGCCTTCTAAGTCGAAATCTTTATATTGTACAGCGTTGTATAAAGGCCTTCATCAAATGGATAAGGTTTTTTTTAATTATATGGGTAGGCGGCTTTCACCCATCCCAAGTGCAATGTTCTCTTTGAATTAACATTACATCTCATCCGTGGCTGATCTCTGTTACATTTTCCTAACCTAAAAAGCCACTCGACGAAAACGGAATCACAAAGGTCTTCTTTTGTGTGTCCAACATGGTCCTAGCTGTGTCCCACTAGATTGTGATGGTAATGTCGAAAACCTTCGTCTTACTTCTTAGTTCCTACAGTATTTTTGTTTCATATGGAGTTATCGAGAAAGGCTTTTTCTATGGTAGCCATTTCATACCATTTACGTACACGTCTGTGTTTGCACTCCAAACGTTAGTACCTAATGGAAAAAGGCAGGCGTCCTCCAGGCATTCCAGCCGACGTTATCGCAATCACCATGTAAAAAATGAAGTTTACTTTGACATCGAATTGGTCATCTAATAATCTACGTTCCTACCATATTTTCACTAGAGTTTGGAGACTGTTTCAGTAATGTTGACTACCAATTAGCCTCAAATTCCCTAAAAATCATCCAGTCTTCTTAAAGCGCTTCGTTCATCTCATCCCATCCCATCATCGGTGGTACAATCCATAGAGTCTTGGCCACCTCCTGCCAGTCTCCAGTTGTTTCTTTCCAGTTGCTTATTCCTAGTGGTCTCTAGATGATGGCCAATGATGGCCCATCTGCTTGCCCACTACGAATTGCCCATCGTGTAGTGGGCATAGTGGCGTATGATGGCGTATAATGGCCTGTGATGGCCTGTGATGGCGCTTGTGACGGCGCGGGATGGCCTTGTTATCGGTTTTTCGTATACACATGAAAGGATGGTGATAGTGGCGCCCACTACACGTGGCGAACTGTTCAGTGTCCGCTTGAACGTGCTCTGGAGATGACGTCCTAGTTAGTAATATTTACTTAGTTTCGAAACATTTTTAAACGTAATTTCTGTAGTTTGGACATGTGATGAAACTGTAAAATTCATCGAATTATTCCTTTGATGAATATATATGAAATACCAAATACAAAAATAAACGCAAAATACGTATTTTTGTAAATTGTGGCTCTCCAAATATTGTTTTTAAATTAAGTAAATATGTATTTTTAAATAAATACGTCTGCATTTATATCCTATTTTTATTGGGCAAGAGTTATTGGAAAAGAGGCAAAACAAAACAATTACAACAAATTATAAAAAAAAATTGCATTTTCTGAATATCCGAAATTAATTTTATGATATTAGGTAGAATATAATATCATAAAAATACATTTACATATTACTTGTTTTTAATGTCATTGCCTAATATACTAATACAAACTAATCATCTCGTTTTTTAACCAAATATATTGCTGCAGCGGCCCGTCCATCCGAAAACACGTTGAAAGTATAACGGAACGTTGCCATCGTGTAGTGGCTCGCCGGCCATCGCCAAGCCATTGCATCGGCCAGCTAATGGCCCATCAACGGCCATCATGTAGAGGGGCCATAAGGTTGCGGTGTTGGCTTCCACACCATTCGGTTACGTAAGCTTAGGCTTCCCAATACCCCATCGTCTTGTTGGTTTATATGAGAAACTCTTCGGTTGTTCGCTTCGTCAATGCTAATATGATATGTTAATCCGGGCTATTTGTTAAATGGTAAATGGTAAGGGAATATTTACTCACAGTTTGTAGCGAGTATAGTTGCGATAGTTTGTCCCTCTGCGAATTGCACGAAGCAAAGGCACGAGACTACGAGAAAAGCCAAACCCTTCATAACTGAAAGAAAAATTTTACTCACCTTAATGATTGCATCCAACATTGTACTTGTGAGATCATTTTTTTCTATACAATACACAATGTCAGAAATTCGTATAAAATAATTACATCTTCAATAATAAATTGTAAAAGTATTTCGTGTATACATCGCAACCCGAGGAAGGAACCATAATGATCCAATGATTGGTTCAGAAACATGTCAAGATATAAACAGTGTTTAAAACAACGTATTTTATTACTTCAATTTTCAATTATTAATTATTTTTATTGATATATAAAAACCTCATTATAATATTTAATCATTGAAGAAAATAATATTAACATAACATAATTAAACATGAAACCGGAAAAAAACAACAGAAAATTAAAGATTTCAGTCGCATCTGGGACTCTGCCTATCCGGGTAACCGCTTTACCAACTTAGCTAATGAGACCAGTTCAATTTATGTCATCTTCATCGATATCATATCTCAAATTCAAGATTTGTCAATATTATTCTCCATTTTTAATCCCATATTATTGGCAGATATCTTTATGATGATTACAAAGTTCTTTACGAAGACAATTGGATACTTTGTTTAATTCATAATTTTAGTTTTTTTAAAATTTCAACTAGAAATAATTAAAAATTAAACATTGAATATATAAGGCAATAATATATAATATATAAGTTGTCTCATATAAATAAAAAAAAATCGGATATTCATCCGAGGCACTGTCCTGTTTGCAATTGTGTTCGTGAAGAACTTTGTTAACCAAAATTTCAAAATTAAAATGCCGTTGACTTGAAACTGATTCAAACTTTTTCTAAGTATTTTTTTTTTAAATTGTCAAATAGATTTTTCAAAATTTTACTATTTAGTCACAAAAATCATATATACTGTTGTAATATAATTTATTTATTTATTCTTAAATTTAAATATAAAAACAAAAACATAAGCCACTCATCTCACTAGGACAATCCAGTGTTGAGATGAACGGCTTTACAATTTAATAATAAATACGATTTAATTTAAGTAAATATTAATAACTAAATAATATTAAATAAATAATAAAAATTAAATAATGTTTATTAATAATAATAATATTGTAAGTACATAATATACATTAATAGTTGTTATATATTTTAGAAAGGCTAGTTGATTATTTTTATATCTAGATAAGTAAATTATATAAATTGCATTGAACTTACTTGTTTCGTATAAGACGAACTCAGAAATAATTACGACATTGAAGAAAAATTCGCTTTATTTATCGGAAAATTCTGCAGTTTAGATCGATGAGGTAATCTCCATGGGCGTAGGCAAAAACAACTTTTTTACTTTCTTATGATCATTTTATTATTTTATTTCTTGTTTTTAGGAAAATTTATCAGAATGGTGACATATATTACATATCGATAGAAGCAAAATAAAAGAAAGATCATCAATCCATTTACAAAATGTTCTCATCGTCCGTTGAATATTGGACACATAAGAAATAATTATATTACACTATAAAATATATAAGAAAAGAATAATATTAGCATTAAATGTAAAATTAAGAAAAAAAAAACTATAACCATAATATATAATATATTTTAATAGTAAACATACCATTTAAGATTTGCTTAAATTTTACAGAAGAGAAGGGGAATATTTTGTAAAATGTTATGTGATGCGATTACCAATATTCACGTGACTTTGGAAGGAAGGCGGTAGAGATCTGGAAAGTTTAAAGAATCAGTTTTTTGAATATCTGCACAGGAAAAAAATCGACAAGGAAATAAATATTTTTCTTATTCATAACTTCTTGCAACAAATTTATTATGAATTATTGGAAATAGGTTTTAATGGTTTATTTCTCGTAAATTCTAATGTAAGTGTGAATTTTCGCCGCGAATTATCAGTTGCAAAACTATTTTTTTAAAATAAAATTGTTCAATTTACAGTGTGAACTAACTACGATAGCAAAACTTACAAACATTAAAAAAAACTTTAAAAAAAAAACTTACAAAACTTACAAACGGAGATTCTTATGGCCTGGTATTTTAAATGCTTCTAAGCTCACTATGGGCCGATTTATCAGTGGTGAAAATCATTACTAAAACCTAAGCTTCCTAATTTGGCCGCTTAAGCCGATAATTGGAATTAGTTTCAGCCCTGTGACTACTACAAGTTACTACCGACAAATCCCATCTCTCAAATTTGACATTTACGTAAATAATTATGAGTAAAATTTACGTAAATTGCCTACTTTTACTTCACGGTAAAACAATTAGAATCACTAAATCCTGTTCATAATCCTGATGTCACTAACGTTAAATTATTAGCAAAATGTATTGAAAAGTTTTGAAAGTCTCTTACATATAAATATTGTTTATATTTCGTGTAATTGCGTACTTAAAACTCTTTTTGATTTTCTTTATTAGGTACTATTAGTTTGTTACATTGTTATGTAACGGAATTACTAATTACTTCTGGCCTCTGTGCATAGACACCTAGCTCCTTGTTAAAAAGTCGGTGAATTCGGATGGATGGTCCCGCGTCCCGGCACGAGGAGCGACGACCATTTTGGCCACAGAATGATTCCGGTATCGGAACGCAGAGGTTGTGTCATAGACACGCGCTCCTGCGCCGGCACACCGTTTACAATGGCGTCTTGTTACCGTAATTTAAAAGCCCTAACCACTGTTAACCATTTACTTGTGAGATCCCTAAATAGTGGACCGGGTTTGTAAGCTAATATGAAGACACCGTTCCTGCCTGGAGCTGTCTCGACTCCGGACCGATGCCCCAACGTAAGCTGTATTTAAAAACCTATTTTTCTTGTGCTGTACTTAACTGTGATTTAAAGTAACTTGCCCGATTTTAATGGTACTAGAGAGAGAGAATTTTAGATTTATAGATAGGGTGTGTATTGCCAATTGTTAGTGTATGATTCCCGATATGTACGAACTGTGATTGCTCCCCCCGTAAATAAACCTTGGCTAGAAGATGCATATCTTTTCAATTGGTAGTTGAGTACCTTTTTTCCTCTGAGCCGGATGAGACTGACGCCGACTCACGACTGCAAAAGAGAGATTACCTGTTCTATCTACTGAGCTACCCAGGAAAGCTCGGAGTCAGGAGCCCCTCGTTTGGCCTCAAGGTGAGTTGAACCTAACCTGTTTCTTTTACTCTCTGCTCCCAATCTCAACACTGGCTCTCCAACGTGCTCTCTAACCATATCAACATATTAAACAGATTTGTGCAATATACAGTTTTGTGCAATATATTATTTCCTAATATAAGCCGTTGCTTGTACTTAGGAGAAGACTGCTCAATAATATAAGAAACTGTATGGTGAAAACAAAAACTCATATAAAAGAAAATAAAATATTTCAACAAAGGTATCTAAGTATACAGAAACATGAATAACAGTTTCAAAAATTACAGAAGTATATAAATAATTCGCGTTTTACAGATAAGTATATTGAAATTGTATAGCGAAAACAAATATAAAGAATATAAATAGAGAAATAAAAGAAAGTTTCAACTAACGAAAGATAAGCAAATAGAAACGTTAAATTAATAAAAAAAATGTCTATTTCATAAGTACGTTAATAATTAGTGTTTTACATACAATAATGCTTGTTGTATTTTTAGGACAGTTATTAATTTTCTTGCCACTAAATAAAGATTGAACTTGAATATTGCTAAAGTTCCAATTTGAAACTACGTTTTTCATATTTTCAGTAGAAAAATAGCATTCTATAATTTGAAGTTTGATTTAAGTTCGACAGAAATATTTTTTATTTTACACTTTTCTGCGCTCATGTAAAATATTAATACATACCGGAGTAATTGTCGAATTTTGCAATTACGTTTATCATTCGTAATATTTTCAGAAATGTTTTCTGAATTTTTAATACAAATACATTTTCTGTTGATCGTATTAAATTTATTTGTTTTAAAACAGGTGTACTCATAATTACATGCGGAGCAAACGATGGAACAAGGGGTTTGCACCTGATAAAATAATTAAATAATGAATTTCCTTAATTATGATAAAGTCGTGTTATGAAATTCATCAAGTCTGATAATTTTATGTAATATGTTGCAGTACTGCACAATTCTCATTTCCTATCAAATTTAACCCTCGGCATGCCAAGATGCAAAACTAAACTCGAGTTGCCATAAGACCATTTTTTTTAAATTTATTCATAATTTTTTTTTGAAAATTCTTCTTATCACTTAAACATTTAATATGTTCTCAAAAATTATCATAATTTAATTAATTTTATGAAAAAACCTCTATATTCATCAACAAATGTGGCCTTCGCCCGGTGGCTGGGGATTTACTGACTTTAAAAAAAAAAAATGTTTTGTTAGTCCCGGCTTCTTCCAACCTTCTGGAGCCAGTGAGACTATGGCATCCCTAATTAGGATATGTTGTAAGGCTCTAGGTACGAGGAAGGTTGGGAAGTATCTGGCTATTCAGATCTAGTCCCCAAACACGGCTAAAGCCATTTCACTCAAAGTTTTAATTCTGAATTGTGTTCTTTCACTAGGGCGATACTGACAGTATCTAGCACTCTGGAACGTCCCCCAAATATACTAAATATTATTTTTAATGAATAATTTGTGAAATAACACATTATAATCGAATATAATTTGCTTGCGCACCCCGGGATTTGAACCCGCGACCTCCAAATACGTAGTCAAGGATCATAACCACTCAACCACGGAGATCATTGGATTTTTACCACGTCCAAGGTTTTTATTTATACTGGGTTTTTCCAGATGTTTACACATACGTGAGAACAATCCATTTACAAAAACTCAGTTAATACGCAAAAGCTACATAAAATTACAAATAATTCAACAAAAGATATATAAAACATAAAATTACAAAAATTCACTCAGTGATACATAATACAATAGAAGCAAGACCCGCAAGTGATAAATAATATAATTAGCACAATCGTTGTTACATTTTTTTTTAGTAATTTCTCAACATTTTTTTTGAAACTACAAATTATCGACAAAAATGTGTACATTAGCACAGATTATATAGTCGACACATTTGAGATAGAGGACTAAAGTAGCCAATATTATTTCTGAATGTATTCACGTGGAATGTGCTATGACGTCTTAAATAATGGGAATCAGGTACATTTATTTCAATACTGCTAAGGCATAATGTAGTATCTCAATGACCGTGAATTATTTTGTGTAAACATATTAAATCAATCAATTGCCTTCTAATTTTGAAATGAATTAATGTTGAAGTATTCAAGACGTACGTCATACGATTTAAGATGATCTTGTAAAACACATTTAAAAGAAAACATTCTTAACATTTCTTTTAACCCCTCGAGTCTTTTTGGTAGATTGTTCGTTCCAAAAATGCGATATCACTTTCTTTAACTAATTTAGCCAAACAAAAATAAGATAATCATTTTAGAAAATAATATTAACATAACCTAAATGAAGTATGAAAACGGAAAAATTGACAGAAAATAAAAAGATTTCAGTCACATCTGGGACACGAACCCAGGTCGAGGGCAACGTTGCACCGGATAGGAAGAGGACTTGGGTTCGTGTCCCATTGAAATATTGTCCTGAAATATTTTTATTTTCTGTCATTTTTTCCGTTTTCATACTTCATTTAGGTTATGTTAATATTATTTTCTCCAATGATTAAATTTTAAAATGAGGTTTTTAAATCTCAATAAAAATAATTAATAATTAAAAATTGAAATATAAGATATATACATTCTGGCCTGGTATATTATGTCTCACCACCCATTTTTATATTACTATGTTTATAATTATAATAATTTGATGTATTATATGATATATTTTATTTTGTTGAAGACTTTTTGTAGTAAAATTATGTAATGATTTTATGTATTGAGTTTTATCACACGTGTATGAATAATAATAATCGGATGATTTTTATAGCGCCGTTTTTGTGAAAAATCACCTCAAGGGCGCTGTACAAATCTTACTTCCTATTCTTACATTATTCCTATATTAATTAAATTTTTTTTTAGACACTATCATTACACATTATTTATAGACCATATAAAGAGATGCAGTTAGATTATTAAAATTAAATACGGCTTGGTCTAAGTTTTCATATATGTTTCATATGAAGTAATGCATCTTCATATAAGGTCTTTGTTTTCAGTTTGTTTATAAAATCAATTAACACGTGTACCCTGTACCGAATCAAGGTTACATAAATTCCACAAACTATGGGATTATGCAGTTCATATGACGTGGGTCCCTTAAAAGAAGTCCTTTGTCTCCGTGTATTCCTGTTTAGATTATCTAAATTGGTTCCCATACACGTGTTAACTATGAACACGTGTAGGTAAGTCGTTCTTAATTTTCATATACGATATTGAGTGTACTTTGTGTTAGAATGAAATAAATAGCGTGACAACTGCTTTGGGGAATTAGTACCATTATGGAGAGGGACCGGTAAGGTTCATATTGCCGCTTTAGAGAGGAACCAAGAAAGTTCGGTAGTTGGTAGCGTTTTAGAACAGGAAGAGGAAGGTTCGCAAGTAACATTTGGAAAAGAGATAAGCAAGGAGAGAAGCAACTGTCAATTATCATAAATGGAATATTGTCTCATTACAACACCCTACCCAACGTCATTGAAGAGTGTTTTCCTGCTTTCATCAATTCTCGTAAGAAGATAGTAGAAACAGGAGATATTTCTCCGAGAAAACAAATAGCCGTGTATTCTTTTGGGGAGATATTTCTCCCAGCCCGAAACGGACTCTTAAAACTCGTGTTATCTCATTTTGTACTATAGTAATGTATATGATTTAAACTTTGTTAGAAAGAGAAAAAACATCCCTTTTATTGCCATTTCAAAGTTTAACATTCACGTAACAAAAATTATCATCTATTATCAAATGACTTAAGGGTTTTAAGAGATTCAATAATGTTTTATATTTGTATTAATCAGGATTCCAAATAGAACTTCTGTATTTCAATTTTCTTCTAATTAAGGCGCTGTAAAGGGTTAAAATTGATTGAGGGTCTTTGAATGGTTTACATATTCTGTGAATAAATTCCGTAATTTGAATGATTTACGGTTAATGTCGTTATTGTGAACGCCAAATATGAATTTAGAATGTAGAGTAATTCCCAGTTCTCTTATGGAAGATACTTCTTAAGAGTAGTATTATTAATAACGTAGAAAAAGTTGTTTGTAATTCCATTTCGAGTAAAGTTTAAAAGGTGACACTTCTAAACATTTAAGTGCATATCATTGACAATACACTATTTATTGAGTGAATCGAGGTCATTTTGAAATTACACTTGATGATCAGAAATAGACAAAATTTTATGAAAAAAAAATTAGATCTTCGGCGAAAAAATCATAATCACACTTTAATTTTGAGCCAAGGTCATTTATAAAAATTATAAATATCAAAGGGCCAAGATTTGATCCCTGTGGCACACCAAACGTTACAAATTCAGGGGATGATTTGTATCGATAAATAAACACTAGATAGTTGTGTTTTATTATACAACATATGATTTCACCCAGCGAAACAGGTCTCCATGTATTTCTATTTGATCCAGCCTATTTACTAAGATCGAGTCGATATCAAAAGATCTAAGGGCATTTGTTACCTACTGGCGGTCCAGCGGCCAATTACCTTACCCCTCACGCAGATTTTGTATTACCGTGAGCGAGTAAAATGGCTCTCATTACCGACCCCTTTGGGAGTAGATGGAATGGCGGAATCGTGTAGTTGCCGGTATGATTCCAGCGTGCAAGAAATATTACTTGTGGCAAGGAATGATACCTAAAAATCCAATTTTTTAATGATACATAGAGAATAGTATATAAAGAGATTTTGACTACCCCTCTTGATAACGGGACGAGACGCACAAGTAAAAACAAATAGGAATTATGATGCAAAAGTGAGATTTTATTGACTACAGTCTGCAGAATGAATATTTCCCCGAAGATAGCTAACAACCAATAAGACAAGAGTAACAGAAGAGAGGGAATATAGATTAGGACAGCTGGATAAATGAGAGATTTTGGGTTCTTGATGTTATCCTTGATGGCAATCTAATGAGTGTCGCATTTCTCGTTCCATGTGTATTGGCTGTTGTATCATTTTTTTATGGATACTATACTAGTGTTCGATATCTGACAATAGCTGTATATTTCGGCGTGTCAGGACCTAGATCCTGAAATAAACGGCCACACGATTTAATATTGATTAAGAACTCAACAGAATACTGAGCGAAGCATAAAACCTATCTCTTCAGAAAATAATATCCACGAATGGTATAGTTGAAAACCCAATTCACATAGTGAATATAAATAACAAATAAGAATAAAATAGTAACTGCAATATCGTGCGATGTGCGCTGTTCTCAGATATTGAGCTTCCTTGCGGTGAGTTTTCACAAAAAAGGCCCTTTAAAAATTATCCTATTACTATTATTAATATTATTTATTACGTATGTGTGTTTTTCAAAAGGTGAATAAATATTAAAAACATTGTAAAGAGTCAGATAAGTCTGGTGACGCGGTGATTATAAAACACGTATTTGTACAACACGTAATTAATTTTAATTTCCAATAATAGAATGATTACAATAAATTATAAATATTCCCATCTGCCTATATCCGGAAAACAAAATAATTATGTCCATAATTCTGATAAATGTCATGAACGTAGATTTTTTGTTAATATAATAAAATTAAGTTTTTTTAAGTTTATATTAGGTGAATAGCGAACCAGGAAGAAGTATATGTCAAAACTCTTCAGGCTTCATTGAAAACTTGTAGCCAGCTCTAATAGAAAATTTCTGGTTATCAAAAATATTTTGGTTTAACAATTCATGAATATAATTAAATTACAAAAGAAAGTGGTGATGATATCACCCATTTATATGCAAAAGCAAACAGAAAAGCTAAATGTATCAGAGTGCAACACAACCTTCAGTCGAATAAGTTCAGAATTTTGGATGCAAAGTTATACATTAAACTTACCGCTAGAATCAAAATAATAAAAATAACTTTAAATAGTACATCAAAGCCTTTCTAAAGAAAATATCGGTAGAAGAATTGAGCAGTATGAAAATAATAGGAATTACAGAAAACCCGAAAGCCCAAAAGGTCTAAAAAAAAGGGTTCTTAATAATTTATAACAAACATAATTATATAATAGATAGATCTGCATTTTAGGGAGGCAAAAGCTGAAAAGTCGTTTCATATATTAGGAACGAGTGTGATAAACAAACGATCTGTTTCTTGTCTTGGCTGGTTTTACTACTGTCGGTACACAGTCTCGAAGGGATAACTGGAGCTAGTTCTCTCTAGCACTTGCAATTGAAGAATAATAGATTGCATTCCGTTGTCTGTGCTCCAAAGCAATCCGGTAAGGTAAAGGCATCATCTAAAATAACGATGTTATGTTTTTTTTTGTAATAATTTGTACATCATTTCACCAAATTCTAAAGCTGCTCATCTCAATACAGGACTGTCCTGGTGAAACGAGTGGTTTATGTTTTGATTCTGTTTTGTAAATCCGTGAAAAAAATTTATCACAATGATCGCTTGGTTTTTTAATAGAAACGATTTAGTTTAATATTCTCGACCCAAAACACCCAAGCAAATACAAAAATCTACTACGTCCTTGTGGAATAAATCTGCATAAATGAATTTATTTTTTTCACCTTCCACAAATTTTCTATAAATTCGGTAAAAATAATCAATGTTCCCACATTTATTACGTTCATTTTAGATAATTTACTTCAAAAGAGTGGGAAAGTAAATTTCTTATTGTATCATAATATTGTCTATTATACCGAAAGTGTTCATTTTTTTTCCTCTTTGAAAAAGATTTCTAATAATGACAGTTCTGAAACCATAGAAATATTATGAACGTATTCGGTTATAAGATCATTTGTTTTTACTAGAAGCCATTTGCTGGTTTTTAAATTATTTGTTCATCATTAATTTATTTTTTCAATGCTGTCCTTGATATCTTAATAACAATACTTATTTACAGATATGAAGCCTCTTCTCTTCGTGTTTCTTTGCGGCATTATACAGTTGACTGGAGCTAATTTAGTGACGGAAATAAATTGTAAGCCCAAACATTACTAAAATACGTACAGAAATGTATACTTATATCCTTATATTAATATTTATTTTATGTAAAAAAAAAAAAATAATAAAATCGACCGTAATTATTACTACAAATATAAAAAGGAAGGGATTCTTCTTTTCTCCAAAGCTGGAGAAAAGAAGAATCTATACCGACTTCAATGCTCGAATTATCCCCTTAAATATTAAATTTGTAGAACTTGTACCTATATGATTACACATTATTTCAGGTGATCGAGTCAAACATTGGCTTGGTGTTCAGTTTGGACAACTCAATGGTACGGACGATGAACCAAACCTATCACGTGTGACCATTGATCTGTATACTACCAACAAGACGGTGAAAACTCAATTCTTTTCTAGAATCAGTTCCAAAATTGTTTCCGACAACACCTTCACTCCTGCTGTCTTATTCAGTTCCTTATACCCAAGGAATGAGGTATTCTCCTCCACACCAACCAAACATATAAGTTTAGGCCTGTGAAAACTACTTCGTTCTGCGGGCTCATTACGAAGAAGGTTCTTTCATTGTTACAGCGCCCTTGAGGTGATTTTTTACAAAAACGGCGCTATAAAAATCATCCGATTATTATTATTATTACCTTTCCTTCCATTATTGGCACATGTCCTGTCCAGAGGAACTGTCCGGATTTAATTTTTTTTTATTTCTGAGCACTCTCTAAAAATACCAATGCCACTTATATTTACAAAAAAAAATAGTTGACGTGCCACCAAAGGTACAACTCCTAGTTGTACTTGATCTACTGTGTATTTTGTACGACTTCAGAGATTCGTCTTTGAACCCACCTCAAAAAAATAATGTCTATTACCCCTGCAGTGATTGTTTTAAAATAATATGTTTACATTCAGGTCAAATACAGTATATTTCAAGCAATCGACGTGATTTCTGACCCTGGATTCAACAAATCCCTGCCGATTACCATTATCATCCATGGGTTCTTAGCCACTCCATACAGTTATATTACTTCAATGGCCAGCACTATCTATAAAAGGGGAGAGAGCAATGTACTGTTCATTGATGCCAGCTCCGTGATCTACATTTACTACTTGAAGGCTTCAACATCTGTGAGATTTATCGGGACCGAACTTGGAACTCAGATTGCAAAGTGGATTGCGGGTAATTAATACAATGTGATTAAATAAATATACAGCATAATCGAGTTGTATTCAATAAATAATGGATCTAGACAATGTAAAACGTGCAAGTGGAAATAAGAATAATTTTCGGACGTGTCAGAAAGACATAACTCGACGGAGTGTTTCAGATACTTTGTACGACGTTTGGTAGAATATGGAACTGGTAGAAAAGTGACGAATCTAGACTGAATGAAATATCTAGGTAAGAATGCAAGGTAAATGTAAACCACGTAAACAAGATAAAGAATGAGAAGCATCGTATTTAGTTTGGACATGCATTGCAAATGGAGGAAGGAATAAGTGGTAGGAATAAAATATACGATGTCCAGGAGGATAGAAGTAGAAGTCTGGGTCGTCCCAAGAAGAAAAATATATACTTGAGTTAGGTTGTTAGTCCATATTACAAAACAAATATTATGTCCCAAGGTATTATGATTTGGGTCACCGCATCATTTAAAGATTCACTGAGATTTATTATGGCACTGGAAAGTCGGTTTCATAATTACAATGCATAATTTTGATGTAAATTTTGTCAAATGACTGGCACCGTACTGCTTAAACAGAAAAAAAAAAAACTAAAATCGTCGGCATTTTTTAACAAAAAAATTAATTTTCTTTAGTTTCTTATATAATGTGAACATTATAATATCGCTTTTACATTTACCCACATAATATGTTTGTACATATTACCATGTATCATCATAAAATAGCACTTATTTATACAAATTAATATCACCCAGCAAATTAGATTTTCGCACTATATTGAGTTCAAATTTCAGGTTATCAAATATATCAAAATGTCAATTTTTTAAAAATTATGACGCTTTTCTGAAATTAATTATGAATAGCCCATAGTAGAATTTCTTCCACTGTTTCAGCTGGCATCAAAAACAAGATTCATTTGATTGGACACAGTCTTGGATCTCACATATCTGGATATACTGCGAAGGTATTACGGAAACTAACTGGGCTTAAGATCGGAAGGATCAGTGGACTGGACCCCGCTGGACCTTGTTTCTTCAACTCTCCTTCAGATCTTCTTCTATCACCTGAAGATGCTGACTTCGTGGATGTGATGCACACTGATGCAGGGGGCTTCGGCTTTATACAGCCATTAGGTAAAATAAACATTGTTAAATCTCAATGTTAGTATCAAAATCTACTGCATATTTTAAAACCTATTCATCTTATTAAATCGGCGGGTATTCCGCTAATCTCAACAAAAGTGACCCCTGTTTACTTTAATAAACAATGAACCACATTCGCTGATATGTCATAACACAATCAACATCTTCCGCTTACTGTGACGATAGTAGGAAATTTTCAAATATTGTGGGGTTATTCGTAACCTGAGAATTTTTGTCTTCTTGTTTCTTGCAAGTCATATTGCGTGCTCATAATTGTCTTTGAGAGGAGTTTGGACGGTTTTAGAAATTTACAAACATTGGAAAATGATAATGTGATTTAAAAATAAAACGGATTTCTTCACGACTCTCAAAATAAGCATAAAGTTAACATAAATACAATCCTTGACAACAGTGTTTCTCCGGAAATGCTGAATAGCAAAAAAAAATCATTTTTTATTTCTAGGGCACGTGGATTTCTATCCCAACGGAGGTGCCGATCAGCCAGGAGGATTAGTCACCCCGCTCAGTCATTTCCGCGCAGTACAACTCTACAGTGAATCCATAACCTACCCTCAAAATTTCATCGCGGTCAAGTGCGCAAACTTGGACACCTATCTCAGTGGCAATTGCAGCAGTTCTACTACTGAAAGAGCTGCCATGGGCTTCCCAACAAATTCATCCGTTCGGGGAATCTTTTATCTGAGAACTGGCAGTATGCTGCCCACTTTTGGCCTGGGTGAGGCGGGCACAACTCCTACGACTTTTGCAACCTGGTGGAACAACGTCTTTGGATGAACTGTACAATCCAACCTTACCTAACCCATGCAAACATAACCATATGACGCTATAAAATGCTTTGCCCTACATAAATGTTTTAAAATACTGTTGTAAAATTCTATACCTATTCTTATAAAAATAATAAACATAAAATTAGTACGAGGACTTTAAATGGTCAGCTTAGCGAACCAAATATCTTTCATCGTGTTTGTAGAAAGACTAGAACAAACCACTACACATGTACAACTATACATGTGAGTGTTTCACAGTTTTCTTCTGATGAGCATTTTATTGTAGTAAGGTGATTATATATTGCTTGGTTGTGGCCTTGCACCCTAATATTTGTTTAATTTAAGTTACCTTTTAGTAGGTACTTATTTATTATTGTAAATGAACTACTATGAATACGATCTTGTTTTTTGTAATTATATTTGTTTTTCACATTGCTAGGATTTCATGATGGGATTTGGCCTTCTGCAAAAATAATGATCTTCGTCGACTCCGATACCAGTCCCAAGGTATTTCTATCCTACCCCAATCTTCTTCCACGCGGTCAATAATAATAATAATAAGATTTCATTTCTATAGCGCAGTATTGTGAAGGTTCAAATCAAGTGCGCTTTGCACTAACTAACCTAATCTTATATAATTGTAAAATGACAGACATACTACATAGTTAAACATATCCGTTATTATTAAATTAATTAAAACTATGACATAAAATATTCATGAGCAGCAGACTCACTCACATGCACAATTTAGGATAAACTGGGGTATAACCTAACCTAATATATGTAGAAAATAACGTATGTATTACATGCATGCAAATTAAAAACACAATTTAAAATATTCACTAGTAGCAGGCTTAATTAGATGAACATTTTAGATACGATAATATAACACTTTAGAAGCTAAGGATGTAAAGAATCATATATAATGTAGGTATAAATAACAACAAAGCAAGAAAATATTATATGACATTATACACATGGTTTTTCACTGGATACTAAGGGCATTGAGTTACAAGGGGGAGAAAACCGTACCCTTTCCTTCCAATCTGCTACCCACTTGGTCTTTGCTTTCGGTATCCTATCATCTGAAAATGCGGCTTCTATTTGAAAAAGCTGAGGATACGGCATCGGGATATACTCCTTGTTTTACGGGGGCTCGATGTTAATAAAGCTAGTGGGCCTAACGGAATAATTGCCCTGGTATTGAAGAGGTGTGCTGCAGAAATTGCTCCAGTGTTGACAAAGCTCTTTAAAATGTCCCTGAAATGTGGCTCTGTGCTCTCTGGTTGAAAAAAAGCGGTCATTCATCCTATACCTAAGAAAGGTGACCGCTCCAACCCGGCCAACTACCGCCCATAGCGATCACATCAGTTCTGTCCAAGGTGATGGAACGTATGATCCACGACAAACTGCTCACATATCTCGAGAAGAACAAAATCATTAACGACCACCAGTACGGATTCCGGCGGAACCGCTCGTGCGGTGATCTTCTCGCGTATGTGACGCATGTTTGGGGGCGGTGCCTGGAACGTTATGGTGAGATTCAAACGGTCTCACTGGACATTTCTAAGGCCTTTGACCGGGTTCGGCACCGAGGACTTGTCAACAAACTGCCATCTTACGGACTTCCCGTTTACTTGTGTACGTGGATTGCCGACTTTTTGAGGGAGAGATCGATTCAGACGGTTGCTGATGGTTTCATCTCTTCCTCGCATTTAATAAATGCTGGCGTCCAACAAGGATCGGTTCTGTCTCCGACATTGTTTTTGTTGCACATCAATGACCTCTTGACATGTGCACCAATCCATTGTTACGCGGATGACAGTACAGTCCATGATTGGTTTTGTTTGACAATCCCCCAAAGGGCACACAAACTCCAACGGATCGGAGGGCTTTGAAGCAGAGAATGGACGGTTACCTCGACAGGGTCTCCTCTTGGGGTATGAATAACCTCGTCGAATTTAATGTTTCCAAGACCCAATCATGTCTGATTACATCTAAAAGGGATCGAAATGACAATTTAGTCCCCTTTAATGGAAGAAATCTTCCCAACAAGCCCCCCATTGATATGCTTGGTGTAACCTTAAGTGACCAGCTCAGGTATGGGGGCTCCATCGAAGCCCGAGTAAAGTTAGCCTCTCAGAAGCTGGGCGTATTGTACAGAGCCCGCAGATACTTTAATAGTACACAATTGCTGACCCTGTAAAAATCGCATGTGCGCCCCACTGTAGAATTTGGCATCAACCTTTGGTCGGGAGTCCCAAAATATCTGAAAAAACCCTTGACTCTCTACAGAAACGGGCGGTCCGTTTGATAGATTCGCCAACTTAACAAACGGATTGCAATCTTTGGAGCACAGACGTCAGGTGGGAATGCTTTCCTTGTTCTACCAGTATTTTAATGGAAGATGCTTTGAGGAACTAGCGTCATTGATCCCTTCGGCACCGGTGCATAGTCGGAAAACACGCCAAACGCGCGCCCAACATTTGCACACGATTGACATTTGTCACACGAGAACGGGTCGCTTCTACGATTCGTTCTTGTGTTCAACAGCTCGGCTATGGAATGATCTGCAGGCCTCTATCCTCTAAAACACCCTCCACACAGCATCCCCAAAGACAATTTAGGCCTTGAGGAAAATTATTTCCCCCAGGGTCTCCTATGTGGAGTTACTGTAAAAAAAAAAAGAAGATATTTGTTTATGAGAACGGGTCGTTTCTACGACTTCTTGAGTTGAGTTGAATGATTTATCGGGCATTATGTTTCCTCCCTACCACAGCATGGGTATCTTTAAGATCCAAATTCACTCCTTCCTCTACCCAAAAAGACCCTCCACAAGCATCCTCAAAGATTATTATTTTCCTCAGGGCCTCCTGGGTAGAGTAATTGTTTACATGAAAAATATAACTTCTGCGATAGTATTAGAGACTGCATACAATCTAGATACAAGCGAGTATTTAAACTACCCGTAGAGAATTAAAGATAAATTATTTGTTATACTGCTTGCGTTAGCAATCTCCAAAGTTACGTTTAGGGCGTTATTTGGGTTCTCGTCCTTAAGAATTAAAAATATGTAAATTTTTTACTATAAAAACTTATGACATACACATTTAGTAATAAAAATAATACTCTTATTTTATTTTTCTATAATTAAAAGAAAATGAAAAAAATGCAAGTACTTCAAAATAAAGCATTGCGAATAATAAATACTGAAGCGTTAATGTTTTTCCATATGCACCTATTTTTATCATTGTATTTATTTATGTATGTTTGTATAAAATACCTAATCGGGCGTAATAAAGGTTTGCTGTATTATAAACACGCTTTACAATCTTTTACACCGTCATAATAATTATAAACCTATTACCCACCCATTGCGCTGCAACTAGCTTACTTACATAGTCTCTACTTTCTTATTTATTTTATACTTAAGTTATTATATTATGTACTAAGCGACTTATTAACTACTAACTTATATTGTATCTACTTACTACTTTTATAGTTTAATCATTATTTCATGTTCTCAATTTTTATTTAATAATTATTTTTATTGATATTTTAAAACCAGATTTAATATTTAATCATTGTAGAAAATAATATTAACATAACCCATATGAAACATGAAAACGAAAAAAAAACACCAGAAAATAACAAAGATTTCAGTCGCACCTGGGACTCTAACCCAGGACCTGTGCCTATCCGGGGCAACCGCTTAACCAACTAAGCCAATGATACCAGTTCAATTTATGTCATCTTTATTGATATCGTATCTGAAATTCAAGATTTGTCAACATAATTTTCCATTTTTAATCCCATATTATTGGCAGCTATCTTTATGATTACAATGATAACGACCACAATTGCAAACTAGACATTGTCTGCCAATAATATGGTATTAAAAATGGAGAATAATATTGACAAATCTTGAATTTGAGATATGGTATTGATGAAGATGATATAAATTGAACAGGGGCGCTATTCCCGTTCTTTTTAAGGAAGATTCCTTACTTTTTTCCTTAGGGTTAAAGACTTCTTGATATACTGCGGAATTCCGGTGAGACATAGTAAAAAGATCAATTTGGTTACGTAAATATTATATTCTACAATGATTAAACTTTATGTACTACTTATTATACCCCTTTGTTTAAATATGCCATAAATTAATCAACACATAAAAGCCTTTTAGGCGTCAATAATTAAATAAATATTTTATAGGGGTAGGGGAAGGGTTTTTTTACATATATTTTAGCTAAGCAATAATATTATAATTTTCTACAACCGCAATATGGAAATATGGCAAGTTTGGTAGTAGAAGATCATTTAATATTTTACCAAAACTTTTAATATGAAAATAAAAATAAAAAATTAAAAAAATAATAAAAAAGTGTCCTATAAAATATATTCAAACATCAGTTTTTACAGTGAAGAGAGCGAATTTCAAGAAATCCCCATGAGCAGTGCCAGAGCTAAAAAGGATAAAGGCAGCAAGATGAGATGTTCTTTTCTCACTTAATAATAATTTTTTTTTGTAGGTACAGCTTTTTAGTGATGGATTCCATTCGTGCCCCTTTGCTGAAGTTCGTCACTGATTAAAAAAAATGCCTCACCTTACTGCTCCGACCACAGCTTTTGCTACCGCTGTTTAAAGAAAATGGTCTCGAATAAAAAAAAGCCGTCCATTTGAAAGGATGCCATTTACCGCTTTTAATGCCAGAAAATTAATTGGAGGAAATATTAGGTTAAATTCAAAAAGTTTTTACGCTTGAATAAAATGTGCCTTGTTTCCTGTAAAAATATATAGTTTACACAGTGTACCGAGGCCAGAGAGTGTAAAAGAATAAATAAAAACCCAAATAAATTGTTTGAAATGAAAATTTCGACGGATTTATTTATTTTTTAATATTTTCATACATTTGTTCGTATTCCTTAGCTTGGAATTGCAATAAAGAAAAAACAGCAAAAAATAATGTGCCAAAAACAAATACATAGGTTTTACCCTAATGCAGTCATTTTCAGAGGTAAATTTGCAGAAATCTCGCTGAGATAACTAGCAGGTTAATTAATAGGTCACAACCACCTTACACACACCTGGTGCACTCCACACGCAACTGCTAGGAGTTGCGACACTCGTGACAGTAGGCTACATTAAAACAAACCGATTCATCTATGGTGCTATTTTTTTGCCTTAATAGGTAGAAGGCTTAGATACCCTAGGAGCAACATTGCGGAGTAAGAATACATCAATCAAACAACTCTGCTAATTTTCATTAAAGGGAGAGGGCTACAGTTAAACAAATAAGGTAAGTACTAACGGTAGCCAAGCAGTCCAAAATAAATAATAATAATGTGATGAATATTATGGAGAAACCATTTAATCAAATACAATGTTAATGGCTCGTAAACTTGGGAAAAAAAACAGAACTAATAACGATACATCAAATCAAGCTTGTAGAAAGCACCTGACCAGATTGATATTGACAGATTAGGCGAAGGTGTTCCACCACCACTTGGTGAAGGCGGTAGGATTAGTTCCAGCGGATTTTAATCCATACGGAGAAGTACCAGCAGTCCTCAGGTAGTAGGTTCCAGTAGTTCCAGGAGTAGCATGGTAGCCCATTACCGCAGTGGGATTGTTTGCGCAGAGTCCCTTCTGGAAGCTGGTCCAATTGGGACACTTGATGGCGATAAAATTCTGGGGGTTCAGCACAGACTCGGCAACTAACCTCCACACTCGGGCATGGTCATCAATGCCAAGGGTGGATCCTCCGGGCTGGTCCTCACCTCCATTGGGGTAATAATCCACCTGACCTGAAAATACATATAGGGCATGTTCATAACACTGCTGTCTTTATTAATTAAAAAAAGTATAGGAAAACTAAGAGGCTTTGAACTAGCCAACAACTTTTAATGGTTGATTCTTTCTGTGCGGCATACTATTAGGTCATTTTTGTAAAATGAGATCAAAAGTTAGTTAAAATCCAGTAAGGCTGTGTCCCCGTGAACCATCTTTAACCAGAGTATTTAAATACGCGAGTGTCATTGTGTGCACACGGGGGATGGTCTCTTCAGCGGGTAACCTAACTTATCTGAAGGATTAAATAAAATCACACATTAAAATGACGTTTGGCACATATTGTTCATATCTTTTGTCATGTCGCGAATCTGTGTCGATTGTAGGAATAGAAGAGAGAGATAGAGAAAGAGTGCGTGCGTCAATCCGCTCTAGGATGTGTGAATTATTCAATATTCACCTGTTCACCCCAGTAGGTGTGTATTTTCATCGAATCCTTTTATTTTCCCGTTTGAAGAACGGAGAGACAAAATTTGCCCCCTTTTTTACCACCAATTTCCACTAGTGTAATTAGTGGGTAATCGCGCCGAGTCATTCGAAAGCATCGACAATTTCACGAAACTTATTTATTTCGGATACTCTGATGAACTATATAACTAAACTACCACATACTTTCCGAAGGCGATCAAAAACTGATTAAATAGCCGGGAAAGCGTTTAAATTTGTGACCAAACACTGATGCAAAACATTCGCAACAACAAATTTTAAATCCTTAAATTATAATTATACAATTTTCTATAACGACATTACAGGTCATCAGTTAAAATATTCATTAGTGGTAGCGATTGGTTATCTGTCTAGCAATACCACCATTATTAACATGGAAAATATATATATATTTTTTATATGAATACCGCACAAGAGTCCCAAACTGCTCCCAACCATCTGGAGCCGAAACGGGATTGATACAGGTTGTGTTTCCCCCCTCCCCACCTCTCTGCAGATCGGGACCAGCTGCCCTCTGTAGTCTGACTGTGTCGTCACACCCGTTTGATATTTATGTCAGTAATTACTCGAATTAAAATACTGCGGAAAAATACACACCAAGAGTCTTGTTGATTCCAAAAAATCCAATATCGGTATGAATAACATCTACAAAGGTGGCATCAGTGGCATTAGGTGTCTGGTCAATGGGGGTGTTGAAGAAACAGGGTCCAGCGGGGTCCATGGGAGTCAGTCTGCCGATCTTGACTCCTCCTGAAAGGGTAGTGAAACCCTTTGAGGCGAACCCGGAAATGTGGGCTCCGAGACTGTAACCCAAGAGGTGGATTTTGGCTGGGTTAACACCGGCTGCGAAAGAATACAGTGTTTCAGTAGATTCCTTCACATAATTTGTCGATTGATTGGAAGTAATAATATTTTCATCCTTCAATAATATAATATATATGTATAACAATATAATGGGTTAAAAAAATATTACACACAAACATAATTTATGGACTCTCAGTATTTCGCAGTAATAATAAAATTTTAGACTACAAACTGGTATGCACCACTTTGATTAGTTTATTTTGCTTGGGAACATACAGTCATGTAGGCAAATAATACAGATAGTTTGTAAAATGTTGCATTAATATTATACCATTCCAGATGATATTCAAAATACTACGGAGTTACAAATGTTCAAAATAACCTCAAAATATATCTAAGTTTATATTAAGGTGAGGAAATCATAAAAATTATGAAGACGACATAAGTATCAGTAACACTAACACAACAAACTGCAGTCCTCCTCGAAACATTAATACGCAGTCAAAAGGACTGTGAATATTAGAAACTATCGTATGAAACTTATAATTAACAATGTAACGTACAATGATATATATCATTGAATCGTAAATAGTCCATCATAATGAAAATTAAGATTAGATTAACAAAATAACATAGGAAATTCGAAAAACAAAACTTCAAGAGTCAAAAGAAAGTCAAAAAGGATAATAAATACAATGTATGTAAAATCACACATTAATCAGTAATGTACACAATGAAAATTAAAGACCTAAAAATTTTTCAGAATTTATAAAACAATAATACACCCAATACAAAAAAAATTATATATGTATTTTGAGAAAACTTTGACTTTGAGACATTCGTAATTTCCAAAAATTCTCAAATTTTTTCAGTTTGCGAAATTTCTCAAATATCTCAAATTCCCCAAATATTTCAATTTTTACAAAATTTGGAAAATCGCTTAAGTTTCTCAAATTGCTAAAATTTCTCAAATTGCTTAAATTTCTCAAATCGCTTAAATTTCTCAATTCCTTAATTTTCTAAAATTGCTCACATTTCACAATTTTTTTAAATCTATCGAAGTGCTCAAATTTCATAATATAATAATATATTAGATTCAATTTTTTTTTTTAACCTATTGAAGTTTGTAAACCTCATTGTAATATTTTAATCATTGAAGAAGATAATATGAACACATCCCAAATGAACCACGAAACCGAAAAAACAACAGAAATTAAAAAGATTTCAGTCGCATCTGGGACTCGAACCCAGGACCTCTACCTATCCGGGGTAACCGCTTAACCAACTAAGCTAATGAGACCAGTACAATTTAGGCCATTTACACCGATATCATACTTCATGTTCAAGATTTATTAATATTGTTGGACAGCAGCCAATAATATGGGATTTATAAAAATGGAGGATAATATTAATAAATCTTGAACATGAAGTATGATATCGGTGTAAATGGCCTAAATTGTACTGGTCTCATTAGCTAAGTTGGTTAAGCGGTTACCCCGGATAGGTAGAGGTCCTGGGTTCGAGTCCCAGATGCGACTGAAATCTTTTAATTTCTGTTGTTTTTTCGGTTTCGTGGTTCATTTGGGATGTGTTAATATTAACTTCTTCAATGATTAAATATTACAATGAGGTTTACAAACTTCAATAAGTTATAAAAAATAAATTGAATATTTCTTTCCAGACTTGTACAATAAGTCAATAGATGTCTCATATAAATAAAAAATCGGGTAGGTATATCCGAGACTCTGTTCCGATTGCAATTGAGTTCTGGATGAAACTTTGCAATCATCATAAGGACAGCAGCCAATAATATGGGATTTATAAAAATGGAGGGATAATATTAATAAATCTTGAACATGAAGTATGATATCGGTGTAAATGGCGTAAATTGTACTGGTCTCATTAGCTAAGTTGGTTAAGCGGTTACCCCGGATAGGTAGAGGTCCTGGGTTCGAGTCCCAGATGCGACTGAAATCTTTTTAATTTCTGTTGTTTTTTCGGTTTCGTGTTCATTTGGGATGTGTTAATATTATCTTCTTCAATGATTAAAATATATTAAATTGCTAAATTTTGCGAAAATTTAAAAATTTATTATGTAGAAAACTGTACAATACATTAAATTAATGCCTACCTTGAACAAACTTCCAAATCTGAGCTGCCAGCAAGTCTCCAATCATTCTGACCAATGTAACAGCCCTGGTGTAGAATGCGAAGATCAAAGAACTGGCATCCAGGTACAAGACGTTGGTTTTTCCGTACGTAACGAAAGCGGACGTCATAACGGTTTCGAAATCGGAGGTAGCTGGTATGATGAAGAATCCGTGAACGATGATGGACATCGGGAGAGAACTGTTGTAACTAGGGTCTGATAGAATATCAATTGCAGAAGAGAGAGCATAAGTCGTCTGGAAAAAAAAGAAAAAGAAGAAAGGTACTCCCGTTGTATTCATATGATGCAACGGTGAGACTTTAATGATTCGGCGATGTGTGAAAGCGGTGCTGAGGAAACCACAGAACATGTGGTAAATGAATGCCCGCTCCATACCTCCAGCAAAATTGGTGAGGTCCACAGGACAATATCTGAGGCCTTAGACTGGGTCATAGACCTACATAAATGTTCCTCTTCTGCCTGCCCACCATACGAAAGAAGAAAAAGACTGTATCAATATATTTCACTGTCCTATGTAATTAATAATGTATGTTATAGCTGAGCTAGGGACATAAAACCCAGAAGCGTGGTGTTCGGGTCGAGAATTTGCTACAGTAGTGCTTATATCCAATTTTTGCAAACAAGCTTCTGCGATGTCCCTCGTTTTATTTAAACGTTTGACCGCTGGTCCCGTTGCACTAGGTCATTAAGACATTTGATTCATCCCGAGTGCCGCGAGAAGAGTACCCACGAAGCATAAAGCACCTGTCTATCCAAATAAATATGAAAGTAAAAAATCAAAGACTAAATGGTCCTTCCACGTTATATTTGATTATATCTTTGAAGCCTTATTTAATTTCAAAAAATGAGACGACCTCCGAAAGTAAATCATTTAAGGAAACATTAACGATTTTTTTCCAAATTGTTGTAGTTTGTAGGTTGAGCTTCCATTACGTCTTCGTATCGCAGTGATTTTATTTTCTTTCTAAGTAATGAAAACAGTTTCATTATCCGGCTCGAAGGACCTTATTGTAGTTTTGTCCATTGAGTTGTTAAAACATTTTGTCCGGTCCAAAATATTTTAGAGAGAGAGAGATAGTTTTGAGGAAAACTTTACTTTTGAACACCATTTGAATTCATGAGGTGAAAAAGTATGCTTACTGCTTTACCGACCAGATTAACACCCTTCACTTGGACACATCTATGGCCAATGTATATAAATATCAAGGTTGGATTCTAAGTAATTGCAAAACTTTAAATATCGTTGCTGTTCTGACTCAAAAATACTATCTAGACTGAGAACAGTTACGATTTTACATCTCCCGGAATATGAATAAAAAAAATTGTATAAACCAATCATTTATCAAATATCAGTATCTCGACGAAAATAAATGTTGCGAAGTGGAAAGTTATTCTACTAATTTAACTAAGTTAATTTAAATTAGTCACAAAAAATAATTCTTAACTACTAATTAAGAAGCTGGAAAGGTTTAGCATAAATGGACATGCTCTAAAATGGTTTGACAGTTACTTAACCGAAAGAAAACTAAAAGTTTTAAAGTTTTTAGTTATATGGGTGTATTCTGGATCAGATCTCTTTTCTGCAAAATCGGGAAATCCACAAGGCTCTCATCTTGGACCCCTGTTGTTTATAATTTTTATTAACGACATTTTACTGGATACTAAATGTTCAAAATATCTTTTATTTGCCGATGACCTCAAGTTGTATAAAAAAAATCACATCACTTGAAGGTTGCATCTCTATGCAAAAATACTTTTCTTCACTTCATGAATGGTGTACACATAATGATTTATGTTTGAATGAAAATAAATGCACTGCAATTTCCTTCACAAAGATCAAAAATAAATATTCAAATCACATAAATAACGTTGCTTTATTGAACACAACTTCAACCAAAGACTTGGGCGTGAAATTCGACTCGTCACTTAATTTCAATAAACATATAGATGATATTTCAAAAAGTGCATCACAGATATTAGGGTTAACTCTACGCATCACAAATTAAAAGTGCAGAATTAACAACAACATTATATAAATCGATTGTGGGAAGTATTTTGGTTAACGCATCCACTATTTGGTCCCCTAATTATGAGATTCATAATTACAGAATCGAATCCATATAAAGAAAATTAACCCGTGTGATTCCATATCGTGAAGGTCTATCTGATCAATTTGGAACGTATAATGATCGAATTTCCCACTATAAGCTACAATCTCTGTCATTCAGACTTAAACTTTCTGATGTTTCCCTTTTGTACAAAATTATGCATGCATCAATTGATACACCAAACATTTTATCACAAATCAACATTAATACACCAACAAGAAAATCAACAAGGAAGATAAAAGACATTTTTTATCTTAAAACCTATTTTACAAATACGGGTTATTTTTCTCCTTTACCGAGGATTTTAAGAAATTACAATACTATACACTGCTCTCATAATGAAATAAACATTTTTAACGACACAATTAATCAATTTAAAAAATAGAGTTTTACCAAGAATATCAAACTGATAATGTGATAAAGCCCTTTAGTCAATACCAAAACAGTATACCATTAGCACAGGTGACAATAAAGAGTTAATTTATGTGCCTACTTATAATATGTTTTCAATATTTGATTTATTTTTATTATCATTTTTGCCAGATAATAATTGTTATTTATTCTACTCTTTAATTATTATTAATTTTTTAAACATTCATTATTGACTGTTTATGTACTACAATAAAATAAATAAATATTTACAAAAACACATTTTCATATGAGAACTTTCGAAACCACTAAAATATCAAACAATCCTTAAAAAAGAAAATAATTTCATTATCTAATCAAAAAATTTCAGCCGTATCGGTGAATCAGTGCGCATATTTTTTTTAGTTTTTTTTTATTTTTTATATAAAATGAAACACAAGTAACAAACAAGTTTCAATATCAGTTCAAACAAAATGAACATTAAAAAAATATGTTTGATTTTATTTTATTTTCCTATGAACATCTTTTTTTAAATGTCTGTTATTTTTTCTTTCAGCATCTAACTTTGTATTAAACAAACATTATTTTTAATAATCAATTTTGGACTACCATGATATGGGAATCTGCCAATTTCTAATTTGGTAGGAGAATATTATGTAAATTCTGTACCAAAATTTTTAATATGAACAAATAAAATTTGAAAAAAAAACCATATCTACAAAAGGGTTTTTTTCTCATGAGATGAATGACACTGTACGGTTTCTTTTATCTCCTGGGAATACATGATTTTGTAAATACGGGGTTGAGTCAGAATAGCTATGAAATGTAGATCTTACTTTTTTACTGGCAGTATACAGGTCAAGTTCTATCGTAGACAGGTCAGGATCCGATACACCATCGTTCAGCTGAGGATAATTTACTCCAAGGAACGTCTGAACCGCAGAACCTGGAAAAATAGATTTTTTTTAAAACCAAATCATTTAGGAAGTTCGTTCATTTACAAAAATTCTTATTTAGTTAAATTCAATTATAAGGCAGTTAGTTAAGTTTTCGAATTAAATTTCGAAAATAAACCTGAAGATAAAAGCTTTCCGGGAACTGAAGTCATTATGAGGTTAAATTGTTGGTTTTCGTGAACGTCCAGGAATAGCTTTTCAGATGAAATCTATTTCAAATCTGTGTACTATGAACATCTTTATGAAACCAACTATCGATACTTTTTAAACAATTTGAGAGTTTTTTCGAAATTACTCCTCTGGTTCCGAATTACTTAGTGATTTCAACTTTAAAAACTTTTTGTTTTTCAGCTTGGGATATAGGCCCTCGTTAAAGTCAACAAGTTTTCCTGATTATATGGGGAGGCGACTCTAGTCCATCCCAAACTAATTGTTCTCTTTGGGTTAACATTACATCTCGTCTGTGGCTGACTTTCGTTTCATTTTACAAACTGAAAAAGCCATTCAATGAAAATGAGATTGTAAAGGTCGTTTTCTGTATGTCCAGCATAGTCCCACTAGATCATGATGGTAATGTCGACACCCTCCGTCTTGCTTCTTAGGTCCTACATTATTTTCCTATCAAGAGAAGTTACCCAGAAAGGCTCTTTCTTTGATAGCCACTGTCACATAAATTTTGGTGAAAGTCTGTGTTTGCAATCCAAACTGATATTTTTTTTTCTGGGCTTTTAAAAAGTACCTACTGGAAGAATGCATTGATCAAATTCACATGTTCTCATTGTATTACAGCCGACATTATTGCTATCACCACGTAAACAATCAATTTTTTTATACCTCTAATTACCGGTCATCTGATAGTCTACGTGCCTAGCATAATACCTCTAGGGTGTAGTTACTGTAAAGTGAGCTACCAGTTGGTCTCATAGCTCATAAAAATCATCTAGTCCGCTAAAAATGAGCCTGTATCAATTACTTTGTTTATGTTATCCCATCCGATCATCGGCGCTACAGCCCCTTTACAGTTTTGGCAATCTCCTGGAAACACTTCCACTCCTGCCAGTCTCTTGTTGTTTCTCTCCAGTTCCTCCTAATTCCTAAGATTACGGTATTGGTTTCCATACTATCCATTCACCTCAGCTAAGACCTCCAACGTTTTGTAGATTTAAAAAGGAGTCTCTTCGGTTGTTCGCTTCATCATTGCTAATCTGGGTTATTTCTTCCTGGGTTTTTCGCTAACAGTTCGATGTATTAATCTGAGCTATTTTTTAAATGATAAATAGTTTAAGGAAATATTTACTCACAGTTTGCGAAGACAGTGGACACGATAGTTTGTCCCTCTGCGAATTGCACGAAGCAAAGGCACGAGACTACGAGAAAGGCCAATCCCTTCATAACTGAAAGAAAAAATTTACTCGCTTTAAAGATTTCACTTTTTTTCTTTATTTTTTCCCAGTTTTTAACATAAAATAGAAAATAAACTATTTGCAATTACTAATGGGAACCCACATAGATGATACCTGTGTGTTGGTAATATGAGTAATTTAACTAAATAATAGTATTAGAATATAAGTATTGTAAGAGCAAGAAATAACAATATTTTATTGAAATTTTAGAATTACAGTACAAGAAAGCAGAACTTTTAGTTTGGTGTGATGGATATTTTAGAGTTATAGTATAAGTACGCAGATATATGACTTTTATGACATGTCAATTTTTATAGGTTTAAGAGGAACGGCTGCGCTGGCTAGACCGTACATAATTATTTTGGATTTGATGTCAAAATACTCATCCAATCTGAATGATAGGTTTATTAAATATCTAGTAGGTATGATAACTATATATTTTTAAATTATGAAGGGCATGATTAAATTATGAAGATGATGAAATTATGAAGGGCATGAAAGGGCAAAATTATATAGGGCATGAAAAAAAAAGTTATTTCATTATTTTACATGCAAGTTAGGAAATTATTTACAGGTTTATATTTTTTTATTTTTATTATTATTATATTTCCTATTCAAATATGATTACGTAAATAAAAATTAAACTTTGAAAAAAATAATCTTTTTCGGGTCGATATTTTAAATTATGTATGGAAAATTTGCGTTCCACAGTAAATTGGTCGTTTCTAATTTAATTTCAAGTCCACCATAATGCTTATTTTATTATTAAAAAAAAATATATATATATGTATATATATATATATATGTGTATTTCATTATATTTTAAAGTAAACAGGATAAAACTTTTTTTTATATCACTGTTAGCCCCCAAGTAATTGTTGAAGGTACCTCTAAAATCGCGAATAATCAATTCCTTTAGTGACCTATATTTCATAATGTAAAACAAAAATAAATAAATTACTTCTAATCCGTATTAGATAATTACTATACTTTTTGGTGAAAAAAAAATCATTAGGTTTCGATTCAAATCGAAAATCAAATTTTGTATGAAACAGGCTGCGAAACCGTTCCTCTTAATAAATGCATCCAGCGCATCTTCCCATCGTATTATACCGTAAATGATGGATGATTGCACTATTGAAAATTAAATAATTTTCAACTTTGCCAATATTGAGAAGTTCCTCAAGTCTACAGAAAATATGCGTAAGATATCTTAATTGTGAAATGATTTTTTTGTTCACCTGAGTTTGCCGATTCAGAATTGCATCAATTCATTGCACAGATAGCATGTTACTTGATTGCAATTTAGTATTGTATATTCTGATTTTGAGATTATTGTTTGCTTTTTCATATTTTTATAAAAGGTTAAATAGTTAAATGGAAGGTTTGTTATTCATCAATATGTTATTTATCTTCATTTGATTTACAATAGTTAAAGGTATGCTATTTTTGTTCGAAATTTAATTTATAACGAGTAATTTATAATATTCCACGTTCTTTTAAAATTGTTTTTAACATTTTCAATTTCAGTAGTATTTATTTTCACAGTTTTTAATTATTCTATGAAATAGATTTGTATACATCGAGTATTTTGTTTTCAAAGAGGAAGTTGTTCTGATGTTATTTGTTTGGGATATTTATATAAATTTTAAAATATCTTTGTATAATTTATTTCTTGTTTAAGTGAGACAATTAAACCAATAGTAAGGTTTCAGTTTTTTGATTTTTTTTTATTACAACAATTATAATTTCACTTTTCTGAACATCTTCATGCAAGTTTTAAACATTTCATTTGTGTGACTAATTTTTTTCCGTATAATACACAACATTGCTAATGTGTGCAGTACAATTATTACATCTCCAATAATAAATAACAAAATTAATTTGTGTACATTGCTTGGTCCCGAAATATGCCGAGATATTAATAGACAGTGTTTAAAACAATTTGTTCTATAATTATGTTTGTATGTTACATGTGTATATATGTATTTTAATATAAATGTATAAATCATATAAATGTATTTTAAAATCATATAAATGTATTTTAAATGTATTGTAAATCATATAAATGTATTTTAATACATCTTTTTTATTTCATTTAATATTTTGTTAATTTTATTCATTTTTCATGCTAAACATTAAACCCGCCATAATTTTTTTGTGTGAAAAACATTAATGGCGGGTTCTATGTTTTTCAAACTAATTTTAGCGACAGTTTTAAATATTGGATTTCATTCAAACTAAACCTTCCTGGCACTAATAAAAATAAAACAGCGCAACCGGTCGAGTAATTTTCGGGAAAATGGAGGACAGACAGACAGACAAACAGTCGTTTTTTTATGTATAGAGAAGATGTAAACACCAGTGTGGGAGTAATTTTAAATAAGAAGAGCAACCCTCAATGAAGTACTCCAGTAAAAAAGCGTAATTGATTTATTTATCAATTGGACAATATAAATGAGTTAACCCTTTGAAATTATTATAAGGTCATCTGTGAAAATAAATATTAAAAAAAAAAACAGCTCTTGATTTGGAACTGATGAAGATCTAAAATGGGGCACGTGGAAGCTAGCTTTTTCAAAGTATTTTTTTTTTAATTGTCAAATATGTTACTGTACTACTGTACTAAGCTGTACTACTATATTAGAAAAATGAAGTTCATTGTTATATGTGTTTACATACTAATGTATCTAATTTTACCTTAAGAGGAACGCTTCGTGGCTTGTTTCATACAAAACTTAATTTTGGATTTGAGGGCAAAATACTCACCTAAACCTATTGAAGTTTTTTTTTCATCAAAAAGTATAGTAAATATAAATGAAAAGTAATTAATTTATTTTTGTTTTACATTATGAAATATGGGCCACTAAAGGAATTGATTTTTCGCTATTTTAAAGGCAGCTTTAACAATTATTTGGGGGCTAATGGTGATAAAAAAAGTTTTACCCCATCTGCTTTGAAAATACAATGAAATATAAAATATATATTTTTTTTAATATTAAACTAAGCATTATGGTGAACTTCACATTAAATTAAAAACCACCAATTTACTTGGGAACACAAATTTTCCGTACATGATTTAAATATCGATCCGAAAAAACGTTTTTTTTTTAATGTTTTGTTTTTGTATTTTTATTTACCTAACCATATTTATATAGCAAATATGATAATTTCTAAAAAAAATACAATAAACCCTCAAATAATTTTCAAAGTTGCCTGTAAAATTATGATAATAGTTTTTTTTTCATGGCGTATACTTTAAAATTTAAAACAAAAATAAATAAAATACTTCTCATCCGTACTAGATATTTACTAATTCTTTCATTAAAAAAAAAACACACCATTTAGTTTAAATGGGTATTTTGGCTTCAAATCCAAAATTAATTTTTTTTATGAAACATGCAGGGCAGCCGTTCCCCTAAATGTAAATAATATCCACGATCGTAATACTACAAGACAAATGGAAAGACTGACTAAATTTAAACATGAAGCAAAACATAAATTATTGCGAATAACTTAAAATACATACTTACGTGTCTTTACAATTTTGAATCTATCTTTATCTCTAGACATATTATGCAATCCTGATTTTACCTAAATGTTTTCTTTTACCCGGATCATAAAACATCCAAAACATTACATGTCCAACCCAACCTCTATAAATCTATTTAAAATATCTTAAAATTTAACTTTAATTTATTATGTTTGATCCTCTATTTATTTATTATTAGTCTTTCGCAATTTTTCCAACCATTTTCAGCTATAGCAGTTATTTCATGTTTGTAAGTCTTCTGTAACGTTAAAATTTTTAAAATTATTTGTGTACCTAATTTAATAATGTATGTATTTCCTAAGTCTTTCTCGAAACAGACATTATAATAATGACATTATAACATTATAATAATCTCCCACATTATAATAATGTTTTATCACGATAAAAAATATGTAAGTATTTTAAAAAGGCTGGATAACGAAATTATATGAATTGCAGTGGACTTACTTGTTTAGTGTGAGACGAACTCGGAAACAATTAATGCATCGAAGAAAAAACCGTTTTATTTATTGGAAAATTCGCAGCTCGGATCGATGAGATGACCTACAAGGGCGTAGGCTAAAATGACTTAAATTATTTTCTAATAGTCACAAAATATTATTTGGTGTGATTACACAGTATTTACCATATGTGACTATGGAAGGAAAGTGGTAGAAATATGAAGATGATTAAAGGAGCAGTTGATCGAAAACCTGCAACAAAAAAAAAATTAACCGGGAAGTTATTATTTGGAATAATCATAATTTTTTCCACTAATATATCACAAATTAATGGAATTTAATTATAATGGTTTTATAATAAAAATTCACGTTATTTCTTTGTTTATTTTTTATTTGTTACATATACTCGTATATATGGTTGAGATTTTGACGGGTGTAAGATGTAGAATAATTGTCTCGGTTTACCCGCGTAATGTAGTCCTTAGACGGACTTTTTAACTTATGACGTTTCGGAAAAATCACATCTTCAGAGGCCTCACGTCTTGAGTTTTGTTTTGAAATGATCGCTTGCGCGTGTCCGTTCAATCCAGAAGTTAAGACCCAAGTCAGAAGTCAAACAAAACTCAAGAAATTAGGCCTATGAAGATAAACAGTGCGATTTGTCCGAAAGGTCAAGAGTTAAAAAGTACTTCTAAAGACCACATTATGCGGGTAAACCGAGAAAATTATTCTACATATATATATATAATTATTATTATATATAATTATTTTAACAAAACTCAAGACATTAGGCCTCTGAAGATGAACAGTGCGATTTGTCCGAAAGGTCAAGAGTTAAAAAGTACTTCTAAAGACCACATTATGCGGGTAAACCGAGAAAATTATTCTACATATATATATATAATTATTATTATATATAATTATTTTAACAAAACTCAAGACATTAGGCCTCTGAAGATGAACAGTGCGATTTGTCCGAAAGGTCAAGAGTTAAAAAGTACTTCTAAAGACCACATTATGCGGGTAAACCGAGAAAATTATTCTACATATATATATATAATTATTATTATATATAATTATTTTAACAAAACTCAAGACATTAGGCCTCTGAAGATGAACAGTGCGATTTGTCCGAAAGGTCAAGAGTTAAAAAGTACTTCTAAAGACCACATTATGCGGGTAAACCGAGAAAATTATTCTACATATATATATATAATTATTATTATATATAATTATTTTAACAAAACTCAAGACATTAGGCCTCTGAAGATGAACAGTGCGATTTGTCCGAAAGGTCAAGAGTTAAAAAGTACTTCTAAAGACCACATTATGCGGGTAAACCGAGAAAATTATTCTACATATATATATATAATTATTATTATATATAATTATTTTAACAAAACTCAAGACATTAGGCCTCTGAAGATGAACAGTGCGATTTGTCCGAAAGGTCAAGAGTTAAAAAGTACTTCTAAAGACCACATTATGCGGGTAAACCGAGAAAATTATTCTACATATATATATATAATTATTATTATTATATATAATTATTTTAACAAAACTCAAGACATTAGGCCTCTGAAGATGAACAGTGCGATTTGTCCGAAAGGTCAAGAGTTAAAAAGTACTTCTAAAGACCACATTATGCGGGTAAACCGAGAAAATTATTCTACATATATATATATAATTATTATTATATATAATTATTTTAACAAAACTCAAGACATTAGGCCTCTGAAGATGAACAGTGCGATTTGTCCGAAAGGTCAAGAGTTAAAAAGTACTTCTAAAGACCACATTATGCGGGTAAACCGAGAAAATTATTCTACATATATATATATAATTATTATTATATATAATTATTTTAACAAAACTCAAGACATTAGGCCTCTGAAGATGAACAGTGCGATTTGTCCGAAAGGTCAAGAGTTAAAAAGTACTTCTAAAGACCACATTATGCGGGTAAACAGAGAAAATTATTCTACATATATATATATATATAATTATTTGTTAATTAATTATTAATTATTTTTTTATTTTTTGGTTGACGTATTGTCCTCTCATTAGTTGTGAAACGCCCGTGTTGAGATGGCAAATTATAGGAGTAGTTATTCATCTAGGTTATTGTATACAATAGATAACGAATAGATTACCAATTACCTATTTCTTTAAAAAATGAACTAATTTAAAGGCATAAAAGAATTAAGAAGCAGGCTGTGATCAATGATTGTACTTTTAAAGGAACTTTGTTTTGCATATTTCTAATGTCACTGGGAAGGGAATTCAATATTGTATTTAAAACTACTTTGTCCATCGGAGGTTTTACGAACTGGTATATTAAAAGATTTTACATGTAATTGTCTTCGGGCTCAAGTGCTTGTTCTTTCTTCAAAAATATAGGAAATTTTTAATTGATGCTGCAGGATTTTTTTGAAATACATTGTTGAGAAGTTAAGAACTTTCAGTTTCTTAAAAATAAAATCAGTAATGG
Organism: Halesus radiatus; assembly: GCA_022606495.2. Classification (NCBI taxonomy): domain Eukaryota; kingdom Metazoa; phylum Arthropoda; class Insecta; order Trichoptera; family Limnephilidae; genus Halesus; species Halesus radiatus. Next base: position 17,296 of record JAHDVE020001844.1, on the reverse strand, counting down.
TCCTTAATGGAACTTCAAGAATAACCTTCAGGATTAGTTTCTGGATCTTTGGGAAAGGTTCCAGGCAAGTACGATTACTCGTATTTGTACCACTACCCCAACTAATAATACCATATTCACAAGAACACAGTAAACTTGCCGTAGTTGTATTCTATTTAGTATATATCTAACATTTTTGAAGAAAGAGTTTTCTCCTTTATGTCGACAGGTTTGTAAAATGTCCATTACATTAAAGAATATCATCTTATATACCGAGATATTTCATATGTCCAACTCTATTTATCGAAGGGCAAGTACACGAGTTTAACAATGAGTTACAGCTGTGCAGTTTGTGGCTGTGTTGTAATAGTACTAGCTTATTTTATATTCGAAAAATTAAAAAAATAGTTTTATGATAGTTTTCAGAGTTAATATGTGTGCATCAAGTCACTTTTTGATAATTTTCTGCCATTTAAAAGACTTCATTCCACGATTTAGCGATAAATAGCAAAACGGTATCATCGGCTAATGTTGTGATATGTCCACAAATTTGTAAGTTGCATAACTAGTAGACTTTATTTGTACTTTTAAAATGATTAAATTTACAGTTTGAGATATTTATAGTCCGGTATTTCAGTTGCTTTTTAAGCTCACTATGAGAGATATTTACGTTCGTCAAGTTGCTCTATTGTAGAAACCCTGATAATAGATAGGTGACTGATTGACATTTAAGATTTAGGATAATCTTTTTCATATTTATATTTAATTTAACTAAATAACTAACTAAATAACCATCACGCCGTTTCCCCGCAGGGGTAGGCAGAGAGGATGGACCGCCAAACAACTTGATCTTGGCATACACTTCATGCTTCATTCACATTCATACAGCGTCTCATACAATCTCTTCTATTATTAGGACTTCTGACATGGCCCGAATCAAGTATTTGATTCGCTTGATTGTGCCATGTCTTCCTCGGGCGTCCCCTGCTACTTCTTCCATTCACATTCGCGTTATATTCTCCTTACACTCCTTTCTTTGTTCATTCGATCTACATGCTCAAACCATCTAAGGGCCCTTTCTTAATCTTGTTCATGACACTTACATCAGCCTTGCATTCTTTAAGTGTAAAACAATTAGTATCACTAAATTCTGTACTGTGACAGATAGTTATTTACATATATCAAATAACGATTGATCTTGAATATTGCTAAAGAGCTAATTTTAAATTCTGTTTTTCGTCTTTCCATTATAAATTTTTTTATTTCATGTTTGTTCGCTGGAGATGTTTCTTATTTTTACAATTATTCTACGCTCATGAAACATATTCATTTAATGTTTCGAGTTTTTCGTTATATTTGCATGGATGTGTCCTGAACAATGAAAAACCGAAGGAAAAAAAAAACTGTGGATTATATTAAATTCGTTCACTTTAAAACACTTGTAGAAATAATAAGAGACAACGCTGGAAGAAAGATTTACACCTGATCAAATAATTAATTTATGAATTTCCTGATCAATGATAACTGCTGCATAAAAATGTTGTATAAATTTGTCTTTCTCTCGCAAATATTACCTTTTTAATTATTTTCTGTGACCATACAAGTTGGGTCTCGTGCTGTGGAGGATTCTTATTCCTTTTAGTTATCAAGGAGGCAACTTCTCTTTACTGAACTGCTAAAGTGCGGCGGTTTTCGGTCGTTTTATGAAAATCCTCGGTTGCTATTTCTTGTCCTTAAGAAGTTGTGATTTCTGCTGTGACTGGAGCCTATAGTAAATTTTATAGTTTCCTCATTCCGTTCTTTTCTATATTATTTACATCGGACAATGAGTGCGACAAAACAAGCGAGAATTGTAATATTTATAACAGTGCAGAAGCAGTTATATCGAACTACATCGGGTCCCCGAGCTCAAGATTGAAGACTTATTGATGGCCGGTATTGTAGGAAAATTATGCAGAACTGTCTCTCATCGTGTGAAAGTACTTGCCTGCCGTAGAGTCGCCCGCGCTGCCGCTGCTACCTACACCAGGGGCGCTATTCCCGTTCTTTTTCCTTAGGGTTAAAGCTTTCTTGCTTAACTGCGGTTCCGGTTCTTTAATATGACAGCTGTCAGCTGAATTCAGCGAGCGAGATTCATCAAAAATGTCAATATTTGCGTTGTTTTAATAAGAAGAAAACTCAATATTAAGTAAATTATCATGTTACCAACTACGTCATTATCAATTGTAAACATTATTAGTTGATTATTTTTCACATAATAGTGCTATTAAATAAACCGAATTAATGAAATTGCGATGATTGTAAAGTACCTATCTTTGCCAAAAGGCCGAAATGTGGATGTCAGATGAAAGGGACTTACGGTCTGACATTACTGTAGATAAAAAATGGCTGAATTTTTGACAGTGGGCTCATACCAGCAAGGCATGGGACATGAATGAGGATTAGCAGTTAGTCTGTCATCTGTTAGCCGACGCATCCAAAAGGTTTCATCAGCTATAAGAGAAAGACTACTGCGGACATGGGTTAAATTCCCATCAACTGCAGCAGACAGGAAGAAGGCGAAGCAATTGTTTGCAGTAGCTAAAAATCCTTTCCTATGTGCTATATAATCCACATGTTAATCATTACGGCTATCACTCGTTAAATGTGCAAATGGCGAGCTCTTCATTTTGAAGATTTGTACACAAGATTCGTGCACAAGTCCTGCATATGATAAATACTATAACGGTTCAGATTTGTGACTCAAACTTACTAATTCTGAACGTAAATCCAAGATTTCCACGATCAGTTTGAGTTATATTTGGGGAAATTAACCAGCTCGTTGCATTATGGAACTGTGACACAAACGAGGAGAAAGTAAAACATGGTTCATAGGTAAATAACTCATTCATATGATATAATATTATGGTAGTATACATTTTATTGACAACGATAGAAACAAAATAAATGTATAGTGAGAGTGAAAACTTACCTTAAAAAAAACGCATTTATTATGTTCAAGTGTTAATTCTGGATCTGGAATAAACAATAAAAAAATCTAATAAGATTTTAAATTTTTTATTTATTAATTAATTTTTTGATGCATTCACAGAAACAAGGTACAATGGCTTTAAACATTTTTTTGTTTGTTTTTAACATTAAATTATAAATACATCTGAACAATCTACGTGTAATGAATATAAAACAAAAAATCCCACATAGGCAAGACTAGTGCGTGGGTAAAAGATAATTAAATTTAAATCAAATTTAATAATGTTATCTGCTGTCAGAAACAGCTGTCACAATAATAAAAACTAAAATACTTGCAGAACTTAATAATAACATTATTAAATTTGATTTACATAAAATTTCTAAAAAAATTAAACAGAGTTCTACAAATTAAACACAAAAATAATTAATAAGACGGTTTAAGTATAACTTGTTATGTGAACGATATATACAACACAAAACGAAAAGCACTATATTTTACATCTAATCAGTCTTCTTAATAAATGCATCTGCTGTGCGTGCTGCTGTCTCCTCTCTTCCTGTTCTCTCATCCTACCTTCTCTATTTCTTAATTTCTCTTCAATGAACAATTTGCCCATTTCGCTCATCATTTTGGTTGCAGCAGTTTGGGCTTCTGCTAGTTTCTGTATAAAATAATTTAAAGTTGAAATGTTATAAAGGTAGTAAATTGAAAATGATGAATAAAAAAGCTGCAAATAATATGCAATATTAAAAATTTCTTCACTAATATTGCCTCGTTTTGTTGCTCCATTAATTTTTTATTTCATTTGTATAAAAAATAACCTGCTGCCAATCGAGGTTTCCTCGTTCGCCTCTGGGACCTCTGGGTCGATGCTCGGGAAGTCATGTTTTGAGGAGGGGGAAGGGCTAGCGACAGGGGCCAAATATTAACCCAATAATCCACTACTTGGAAAGGAATCGGCCCACACACTCCTCAATTTCTGCATTGCACTCATCATCCACGTCCACTCTCATGAGTGCTAGAAAACCCTATAAAAGAAATAAACATCAAATTGTGACTTACGAACTTACACTGTGTTTTATTACAGGTATTGTAAAAACCAGCAAATAAATTTCTGCACACATAAAAGATATTTTGACTTTCCATTTTCTCTAGGCGAAATATGGTTTTATGTTTTATGTCTAACCGAAATACAATCAGTTGTGTACACATGAAACAAACTATATAGCAACACACAAATAAATACTACTGACAATAGATACCGCTAGATGGCAGTAGGTCAAACGTCAGGCGTTGGACTTATTATGAGGTATTTTTTTACTAAAATTAGCATTTTGTAAGGTTTTTAGATTAGCTTTCTTTCATCTTTAAAACCCAAATAACGATCCCATGAAAAGGGCTCTTAGGTTCTTAGTTTGGGTTCTAAAAAAGGTAGAAAAAAGTAACCTAAGAACCATTCAAAAATGCATTATTTTGGGGTCTCTCCAACTTAAATAGTTAATTCTTATTGTAATTAAACTCAATCAATGTGTTTTCTAATGTAAAAAAATATAGTAAAAGAACTGTCTGAAAAAATGTTTGCACAGCGTTCGGTTTGAGTCTCCCGTGGCTGTGGGTGAAGAGCAGAAAATTATTATGTTTATGCTTTTTATTTATAATATTGCATTTCCTTACCTCGTTTATAGACGTTGAAATTTTCAACACTGCAAACAAAACAATTCATAACGACAAACTACTAAATTGACGGAACCGCCGATAACCATAGATATTGCATAAACTTAGAGATGGGGACATTCGTGTCCTGGTACTCGGAACCGGTTCCTTTACTGTCACTGGAACCGGTAGTTAATATATCTCTGAGGAACCGATTATTTTTGGAATGGGTTATTTCCGCACGATTTTTTCCCTTAGGTACTGCATGAGAAAGACGGTCCTATTAGCTTGGGAGGACTGTCAAATTTGAGACGATTTAAAGTTTTTTTATTCATATCATAATAATGCCGTCAACTTGTTATTGTAAAATGGATTAATTACGATTGTTTTTATTATTTTCAAAGAAAAATAATTACAACTGAATTACAATAAGAAACAACTATTTGTGTCAGCTGAAATGCAAATTAATGCATTTTTAAAGCTTGCCAAAATTTTAAGTTTTCTAAGGTTTTTGGCTTTGTTTTTTTTTTCTTTTCTTTTAAACCCAAACTAAGAACCTAAAAGTTTTACGTATAAAGTTATTTATTTATAATTCATAAAATAGGTTTTTAGATTGAAGAAAAGAAAAAAAAAACGAATCTGACTTGAAAATTCTTTGCTTTGAATTTAAAACAGCTGAAAGAACTGATGTATCAATTATGAAACGATTTTAAAAATGATAAAATACATATAAAATATATATACATGATAAAATTCAAATTCATAACGCAACTTTCAATTTATTGGTGCCAAATATATCATTTTAGTAAGTCATATTTTCTTCTCGAAGTACCTAAACAGTTAGGAACATTCGTTGTATTCATCAAATCAAAATAAGTTGGCAAAAAGGCCCAGATATCCTATATTTTATAAATGTGGACGTTTTTTGCAAATCTGATCATTATAACATATCTGTTTGTTATTGTTCATGCAGATAGCTGCAAATAGCTATCGAAAAGACATTCAGATTCATTGACAAAAGGACCGTCTTCGATGGCAGATTTTTTTTCGGAAGCTGTTCAGAAAACGCCCCTTTGGTTTTTTAATTTAAAATTTGTCAAAAACAAAAATTTTAAAAATTAAATTTAAAAAATGAGTCAATATATTCTGAAACTTAGGAGGTTTTTTTCTCAGAATTTCTTCAGCCCCCGCAGGATATAGGTTCGCGACGGCCATGTGTTTGTACGTAAAGATGATAGCTCTAGCGCAAATACCACATTCAATCGTGACTCCTTCTCCACATTACAAATCAATCTACCAGACCCACTGATTTATTACTACCCAGTGCTGAGTTTCTTACTATATTACCAAGACATTCGCGGCATCAAACCAAAAACCCGTGACCTATATCTTTAAATTTTTTTGTAGGAAAATAATGTTTGAGTTATGTTACAGGGTGCATCATCAAGGCAGATGTAACCGGTCTAATTCCCGAAGACTAGAATAACATTTCGGGGGGAGAGAAATGAGGTAAATAGCAACGGGGAATCGCAATGCATCATCCGAGTGGCGAATGAAATACTATAGGTGTTACCCAAGATTCTTACATTAGAACGTTGGGTGTTACTTAGCCTTTGGGACCGAGTATTGCCAACTGCACGCTATCCAAAATGCTACACCAGCGCCCCTAGCGTCGCGAGTTAGCGGAATTGCTTAATTCCATACTAGCGCCCTTGAGGTGATTTTTCACAAAAACGGCGCTATATAAATCGTCCAAGTATTATTATTATTATTATTTTAATAGATTTTTGTGAAATCGCTTAATAAATTATAGAACTTTGTTTCAACCACATTTATTTTACACGCCTACCGGTTTCGAAACAACCATTCCATCGTCAGGGCAAGTGTCAGTGTTCATTTGATTAAAGTAAAAACAACCAATTCTCGTAGGACCACAAATTTGCTATACATAATTAAAAATATCGACCGGAAAACAAGTTTTTTTTTAAATGTTTTGTTTTTATTTTTATTTAAGTAATCATATTAACATAGCAAATATGACAATAAAAATATACAATAAAAACGCAAATAAGTTGTCTCTAAAATTATGAAAATTATTTTGTTTTATTTGCGTTTATGTTTTGAAGATGATTCCGTGGAAAATCTGCCTAAATCTCAAAGATTATGTTTTGTGGATTTCCTTAACTTGAAACCTTAAATATTTTTTAACCACGCGTAGAGAATTACGTATAAATTATTTGTCGTATTTTTTGAGTTAGCAATCTCCAAATTTACATTTAGCGCATTATTTGGGGAATTAAGAATTAAAAATATGTTAATTTGTTACCATGAAACTTATTACATGCATATTTATTAATAAAAATGAAAATATTATAATATTTCTCCGTAATTAAGAGAAAAGGAAAAATGCAAGTACTGCAAAATAAAGCAAAGCGAATAATACTATCGCGTAACATATACGACAAAGTTTCACATAAAATTCTTATACATAAATTCAGTACCCTTGGAATAACCGGAATTATTTTGAGATAGTTTGATTTTTATCAGTATTCACACTTTTCCCAATAGTTTGAAATCTTTAGCGTCATTCCACAGGGGTGGCAATTGGGACCAGTATTGTTTCCCCTGTTTATCAACAACATAACTACTGTTTTTGATGGAGTAATAATAATCACAATAAAAAACACATAAATTTGTTGTGGACCACACTTATTTTACTAACACTCTAAAGGTTTTGGAAGCACCCTTCCTTCGTCAGGAGAATATTATAACTAACCTATGATATAGAATATTGACAAGACATATAAATTTTAGGTGTAAGATTGGGGGGGTTAGCAAATGGGTAGGGGTAATTGCGGGATTTCCGGGAAGAACAGAGCGTTTTATTTAAAAAATATTAAGAATGGTATTAAAAGATAAGTTAATTTGGTTTTTCAAAATACTAGCATTATTATTCAGGGATTTAGAAAACAATAGAAAATCCCTGAATAATAATTGTATTAATTATGTATTGTTTCTATAAAACACCCAATTGGCCGTAATAAAGGTTTGCTGTATTATTAACACGCTTGACAAACTTTTACAGCGTAATAATAATTATAAACCTATTACTCATCCATTGCGCTGTAACTAGCTACTTATATAGTCTCTACCTTCTTATTTATTTTATACTTACGTTATTATATTATATACTAAGCTACTTATTATACTATTTTGTACAACATGCAGTTATAATGTAACCCTATGTAAAACTGTTATTCATCACTCTGTAACTATTTAGTTATATTGTACCTACTAACTACTTTTATAGTCTAATCATTATTTTATGCACTAATTATTATACCCCTTTGTATATTTATACGTGACAAATATATCAACATGTTAAAGCCTTTTAGGCGTCAATAAATAAATATACATTTATTTTATAGGAGTAGGGGTAGGGTTTTTTATATTCATTTTAGGTAAGAAATAATACTATAATTTTCTACTACCATAATATGGAAATGTGGCTAGTTTGGTAGTAGAAGATCATCTAAATATTTTATAAAAAATTATAATATAAAAATAAAAATAAAATAATAATCAAAGAAGCGTCCGATAAAATAGATTCAAACATCAGTTTTTACAGTGAAGAAAGCTAATTCCAAGAAGTCCCTGTGAGCAGTGCCCGAGCTAAAAAGGATAAAGGCAGCAAGATGAGATGTTCTTTTCTCACTTAATAACAAATCTTTTTTTGTAGGAATAGCTTTCTAGTGATGAATTCCACTCGAAGCTTGTCACCTATTAAAAAATGCCTCACCTGACTGCTGCGAGCTACCGCTTTTTGAAAAAATGGTCCCGAATAAAAAAAAGCCATCCAGTTGAAAGGATGACATTTACCGCTAATTATGCGAGGAATGTAATTGGTGGAAATATTAGGTTAAATATTATTCACAAAATTTTAACGATTGAATGAAATGTGCCTGTTGTTGAGGTTGGGAGAAGAGAGGCGCCCCCCAAGTTGGCGCTAATGTTGAGGATGGGAAAGCACGTTGGAGCGCCATTGTTGAGAAACTAGCCCCACTCTAGGGCGGCAATGTAAAAGAACAGGTGATGTTAAACTCACCTAGAGGCCAGGCGAGAGGCGCCTGACTCCGGGCTCACCTGAGTAGCTCAGCGGTTAGAACAGGTAATTTCTCTTCTGCAGTCGTGAGTTGGCGTCAGCCTCATACCAGCTCAGAGGAAAAAAGGTACTCAACTACCACAGAAAAGATTTGCATCTTCTAGGTTTACGGGAGGGCAATCACAGTTTGTACATATGGGGAATTATACACTAACAATAGGCAATACACACCCTATCTATTAATCTAACATTCTCTCTCTCTAGTACCATTAAAATCGGGCAAGTAACTTTAAAACAAAGTTATTTACAGCACAGCAAAAAGACAGTACAGCTTACAATGGGGCATCGGTCGGAGTCGAGACAGCTCCAGGCAGGACGATGTCTTCATATTAGTGCACAAACCCGGTCCGCTATTTAGGAACCTCACAAGTAAATGGTTAACAGTAGTTAAGACTTTTAAATTATGGTAACACGACGCCATTGTAAACGGCGAGCCAGCGCAGGAGCGCAAGTCGATGACACAACCTCTGCAATCTGCGGCCGGAATCTTTCTGTCGCCAAAATGGCTGTCGTTCTCGTGTCGGGACGAGGAACCATCCAACCGAATTAGCCAACTTTTTAACAAACAGCTAGATACTGTGTGTCGACGAGGGGCTAGAAGTAATTAGTAATTCGGTTACGTAACATTGTGTTTATTGTTTCCTGTAAAACTGTTTCTTTTACACAGTGTACCGATGCCAGTGAGTGGAAAAGAATAAATAAAAACTCGATTAAATTGTTTGACATAAAAATTTCGAAAGATTTATTTATTTTGTTAGTATTCCTTAGCTCGGAATTGCAATAAAGAAAAAAACAGCAAAAAAATAAATTGTCAACAAGAAATACACATGTTTTACTCTAATACAGTCATTTTCATGGGTAAATTTGCAGAAATCTGGCTGAGATAACTAGTAGGATAATTAATAGATCACAACCACCTTAAATACACCTGGTGCACTCCACACGCAACTGCTGGGAGTTGCGACACTCGCGACAGTAGGCTACATTAAAACAAACCGATTCACGTATGGTGCTATTTTCTTGCCTAAATAGGTAGAAGGCTTAGATACCCTAGGAGCAACAGGATACATCAATCAAACAATTCTGCTGATCTTCATTAAAGGGAGAGGGCTACTGTTAAACAAATAAGGTAAGTACTTACGGTAGCCATGCAGTCCAAAATAAATAATAATAATGAGACAAATATTTTGGAGAAACTATTTAATTGAATACAATGTTAATGGCTCGTAAACTTGTAAAATAAACAGAACTAATAATGATACATCAAACCAAGCTTGTAGAAAGCACCCAACCAGATTGATATTGACAGATTAGGCGAAGGTGTTCCACCACCACTTGGTATAGGCGGTAGGATTAGTTCCAGCGGATTTTAATCCATACGGAGAAGTACCAGCAGTCCTCAGGTAGTAGGTTCCAGTAGTTCCAGGAGTAGCATGGTAGCCCATTACCGCAGTTGGATTGTTTGCGCAGAGTCCCTTCTGGAAGCTGGTCCAATTGGGACACTGGATGGCGATAAAATTCTGGGGGTTCAGCACAGATTCGGCCACTAACTTCCACACTCGTGCATGGTCATCAATGCCAAGGATAGATCCTCCGGGTTGGTTCACACCTCCATTGGGGAAATAATCCACCTGACCTGAATATACATATAGGGCATATTTATAATACTGCTGTCTTTATTATTTTTAAAAAGAGTATAGGAAAACTAACAGGCTTTGAACTAGGCAACAACTTTTAATGGTAGATTCTTACTGTGTGGCATACAAATACCTCGTTTTTTTTTAAATGTGATCACAATTAAGTTAGAATTCAGTCAGGCTGTGTCCCGGTAAACCATCTTTAACAATAGTATTTAAATACGCGATTGTCATTGTGTGCACACGGCGGATGGTCCCTTCCGCGGGTAACCAAACCTAGTCTGATTGAGTCGTCAGACCCGTTTGACATTTAAGTAAGTAATTACTCGAATTAAAATACTGCGGAAAAATACACACCAAGAGTCTTGTTGATTCCAAAAAATCCAATATCGGTGTGAATAACGTCTACAAAGGTGGCATCTGTGGCATTAGGTGTCTGGTCAATGGAGGTGTTGAAGAAGCAGGGTCCTGCGGGGTCCATGGGAGTCAGTCTGCCGATCTTTACTCCTCCTGAAAGGGTAATGAAACCCTTTGAGGCGAACCCGGAAATGTGGGCTCCGAGACTGTAACCCAAGAGGTGGATTTTGGCTGGGTTAACACCGGCTGCGAAAGAATACAGTGTTTCATTAGATTCCTATAACTTGTCGATTGATTGGAAGTAATAATATTTTCACCCTTCAATAATATAATATATATGTATAAAAAATGTAATATGTTAAATAAAATTACACACAAACATAATTTATGAAGACGAAATAAGTATCAGTAACACTAACACAACAACCTGCAGTCCGCCTCGAAACATTGATATGCAGTCAAGAGGACTGTGAATATTAGAAACTATCGTAATAAACTTATAATTAACGATGTAACATAAAATGACACATATTAATGCATTTTAAATAGTCCATAATAAAAAAATAAAAATATTTTAATAATTCCATCGAGTGTCCACTTAACTCAAATTATTGGCAGGCATAAAAAGAAAGAAAATTAAAATTAGATTAACAAAGAAACATTTGTAGGAAATTCGCAAAACAAAACAAGAAAGTCCAAAAGGGTAATAAATACAATGTATGTAAAATCACACATTAACCAGTAATGTATAAAATTAAAAACCTAATAAATTTTCAGAATTAATAAAATAATAATACACCCATCACAAAAAAAATATATATATTTTGAAAAAACTTTTTTTCAACTTTTTCTAGTTGGTGAAATTTCTCAAATATTTCAAATTTCTCAAATTTTCACAAAATTTCACAAATTGCTTAAATGTTCAAATCGTTTAAATTTCTCAATTTCTTAATTTTCTAAAATTGCTCACATCTTACAAATTTATTAAATTTCTCAAAGCAATCAATTTTCAAAATATTATTAGATTGCTAAATTTCATAAAAAATTCAAAATTTATTAAGTAGAAGAGTGTAAAATATATTAAATTAATGCCTACCTTGAACAAACTTCCAAAGCTGAGCTGCCAGCAAATCTCCAATCATTCTGACCAATGTAACAGCCCTGTTGTAGAATAGGAAGATCAAAGAACTGGTATCCAAGTACAAGACGTTGGTCTTTCCGTACTTAACGAAAGCGGTCGTCATACCAATTTCGAAATCAGAGGTTGATGGGTTGGTAAAGAATCCGTGAACGATGATGGACATGGGAAGGGAACTGTTGTAACCAGGGTCCGATAGAATATCAATTGCCGAAGAGAGAGCATAAGTCGTCTGGAAAAAAAAGAAAAAGAAGAAAGGTACTCCCGTTGTGTTCATATGATGCAAGGGTGAGGCTTTAAATATTCGGCGATGTGTGAAAGTGGTGCTGAGCAAACCACAGAATATGTGCTAAACGAATGCCCCCTCCACATCTCCGGCAAAATTGATGAGGTCCACAGGACGGCGTCTGAGGCTTTAGACTGGCTCATAGACCTACATAGATGTTCCTCTTCTGCCTGCCCACCATACGAAAGAAGAAAAATACTGCATCAATATATTTCACTGTCTTATGTAATTAATAATAGCTGAGCTAGGGACATAATACCCACAAGCGTGGTGTTCGGGTCGAGTGTTTGCGACAGTAGTGCTTATATTCAATTTTTGCAAACAAGCTTCTGCGATGTCGCTCGTTTTATTTAAACGTTTGACTGCTGGTCCCGTTGCACAGTCATTAAGACATTTTATCCATCCTGAGTGCGGCGAGGAAGAGTACCCACGAATCATGAAGCACCCGTCTATCAAATAGTAAGCAAAAAATCAAAGACATAGTTTTAACGATTTTTTTTCCAAATTGTTGTTGTTTGAAGGTTGATCTTCCATTACGTCTTCGTATCGCAGCGATTTTATGTTCTTTCTAAGTAATGAAAACAGTTTCACTTCTTAAATTATTCGCCCAGAGTCTCATCCGGCTCGAAATATCTTACTATAGATTTGTCTATTGCGTTGTTTAAAGATGTTGTCCGGTCCAAAATATATTGGAGAGAGATAGTTTTGAGTAAAACTTGACTTTTGAAAACCATTTCAATTCACAAGGTGAAAAAGTATGTTTACTGCTTTACTGACCAGATTAACACTTTTCACTTGGAGACATCTATGGCCAATGTATTTAAATACCAAGGTAAGATTCTAAGTAATTGCAAAACTTTACATATCGTTGCCGTTCTGACTCAAAAATACTATCTACACTGAGAATTGTCACATTTTTACATCCTTACCGGAATATGAATAAAAAAATCATTTATCAAATATCAGTGTTTCGACGAAAACAAATGTTGCAAAGTGGAAAGTTATTCTGCTAAGTTAAGTGATAACAGTAACGAAAAAGAAATAAAACGTATTTATGTGCACACATTTTTACTTTCGAAACCACTAAAATACCATAATAAAAAAGAAAATAATTTCAGTTGCTTATCAAAAATTATCAGCGGTATCGTATATTTGTTTTTCGACTATAAAATGAAACACAAGTAACAAAGAAGTTATCAAAATGTGTTCAAACCAAAATGAAAATTTTTAAAAAATGTATTTGATTTTATTTTAATTTCTCAAATATATCTTTTTTCAAATTTCAGTTTTATTTTTTTTTCTTTCGGCTTGTGAGTTTGTATTGTTTCAAAATGCTTTCATTTCTACATATCAATTTTTTTCACACTATGTTGATATACAACAAACGATATTTTAAATAATCAATTTTGGACTACCATAATATGCCTAGTTTGGTAGGGGAAAATTATGTAAATCCTGTAACAAAACTTTTAAAAATAACAGGTAAAATAAAAATAATAAAATTGTTCTTATCTACAAAAGGGTTTTTTCTCAGGAGATGAATTAAACTGTAAGGTTTCTTTCATCTCCTGGGAATACATGATTTTATAAATACGGGTTGAGTCAGAATAGCGATGAAATGGAGATCTTACTTTTTTACTGGCAGTATATAGGTCAAGTTCTATCGTAGACAGGTCAGGATCAGATACACCATCGTTCAGCTGAGGATAACTTACTCCAAGAAACATCTGAACCGCAGAACCTAGAAAAAATAGTCGTTTTTTTTTAGATAAAAGCTTTCCGGGAACTGAAGTCATTATGAGTGTAAATTGTTAGTTTTCGTAAACGTCCAGGAACAGGTTTTCAGATGAAATCAATTTCAAATATGTGAACTATGAGCATCTTTATGAAGCCAACTGTCGATAGCTTTTAAACAATTTCAGAAGTTTTTTGAAATTTCCCCTCTTGTTCCCCGTTATTTGCGGTGATTTCTACTTCAAAAACTTTTTATTTTTCAGCTTGGGATATAGGCCCTCGTTAAAGTCAACAGGTTTTCCTGATTATATGGGGAGGCGACTTGAGCCCATCCCAAACTAATTGTTCTCTTTGGGTTAACATTACATCTCGTCTGTGGCTGACTTTTGTTTCATTTTCCAACCCGAAAAAGCCATTCAATGAAAATGAGATTATAACGGTCTTCTTCTGTATGCCCAGCATAGTCCCACTAGATCATAATGGTAATGTCGAAATCCGCCGTCCTGATTCTTAGGTCCTACATTATTTTCCTCTTATGACAAGTAACCCAGAAGTTCATCAGTTCTTTGATGGCCACTGTCACAAAAAAATTGATAAAAGTCTGTGTTTGCATTCCAAACTTTAATACCTACTGGAAGAATGCATTTATCAAATGCAGATGTTCTCAGTGTATTGTAGCTGACATTATTGCTATCACGCAAACGATCAAATTTATTTTGACCTCTAATTACCGGTCATCTGATAGTGTACGTGCCTAGCATAATACCTCTAGGGTGTGGTGAATGTAATGTCAGCTACCAGTTGGCCTCATAGTCCATAAAAATCTTCTAGTCCGCTAAAAATGAGCCTGTATCAATTGCTTTGTTAATGTTATCCCATCCTATCATCGGCGCTACAGCCCCTTTACAGTCTTGGCCATCTCCTGGAAACACTTCCATTCCTGCCAGTCTCTTGTTGTTTCTATCCAGTTCCTAATTCCTAAAATTACGGTGTTGGTTTGCATACTATCCAGTAACCTCAGATAAAACCTTCCGGTACACCATCGTCTTGTTAATTTAAAATAGGAGTCTCTTCGGATGTTCGCTTCTTCATTGCTAATCTGGGTTATTTCTTCCTGGGTTTTTCGAAAACAGTTCTATATGTTAATCTGAGCTATTTGTTAAATGGTAAATAGTTTAAGTAAATATTTACTCACAGTTTGCAGTGATAGTGGACACGATAGTTTGTCCCTGTGCGAATTGCACGCAGCAAAGGCACGCGATTACGAGAAAAGCCAATCCCTTCATAACTGAAAGAAAAACTTTACTCGCTTTAAAGATTTCACTTTTTTATTATTTCCCACAGTTTTTTACATAAAATAGAACATAAATTATATGCAATTAGTAATGGGAACCCACATAGATAATACCTGTGTTTTGGAAATATGAGTAATTTAATTAAATAAGAGTACTAGAATATAAGTATCGTGACAGCAAGAAAGAATAATAATAATAATAATAGTTGGATGATTTGTATAGCGCCGTTTTTGTGAAAAAGCACCTCAAGGGCGCTGTACAAATATTTCTTTGCTAATTATGTACAGACAGATACAGAAAAACATACTTAGCTGGCAGGTCGCTTCAGATGAACACAGTTTTAGAAAAATTTATTTATAGAGATGATAGTTTTAGATGGTTATTTGTTTCTCCTTTTCTATTGATGTTACATTTATTAGATGATTGGTGGCACAAGAAGAGGTGGTATTTATTGAATTATTGGTATTAAATTTTAGGACTGGAAAGTATTCATAAAATGAATTTTAGTACTCGAAAATATCTATAAAATTACCTTAAGAAGCGTAAGAAGCTTTAAATTAACTTTTTAAAAAATTTATTTTACACTTTGGTTATTGATGCGTGAATTTTTAATTTAATTTTATTATTTTTTTTATTTATTTATGTAATGACTTTAGGTAAGTACTAACCGGCTAGCCTAGCTAAGCAATTTACAGGTGAATTTCTTCAATTTATGGATACGATTGTCTGAAAAGATGTGTTTTAAGTTTAGTTCTGAATTCTGTTGAGTCTTTGATAATTCTTAAGTCATGCGGCAGTTCATTCCAGGCTTTAAGTCCTGACACAATATTTAATAGAAATTTTAGAATTATAGTACAAGAAGCAGAATTTTTAGTTTAGTGTGATGGATATTTTAGAGTTATAGTAAAAGTACACAGATTTTTTTAAAATTAATAATTAGTAAATGTTGAAGTTATAGTTAAACTAACCATAAAGAAATAACAAAGATTTTATAGAAGTAATTTCAACATCTAGACCATTCAGCCATAATTTTACTACTTTTACTTAGAAAGATAATTTATTTGTCGTTTGAATTTCTTTTGGTAAAAGATTGAATGTACGAGGACCAGTAAAACAGCCGTATGTTTGCATAAATTTAGTTTACGATTGAGTAGAATAAAACACGCTATTAGCCCTTACACTAATATTCGTTCTTTCCGATTTTTTTTTTGGATTTTTTAATACACATTTCAAGGTTTATAAAATAAATGGTTTACGGATATTTAATAACTTGGATGTTTTGTATTGAACGTTAGTTGAAAATGTTTTATGTTTATTATATATAACTTTTATAATACGTTTTTGAGTAATTTTCATGTATAAGTTATTTTGGATTTGAGGCCAAAATACTATAAACTAAATGATGTATATATATATTTTTTTAAATTCAAGGTTTATTAAATATCTAGTACGTATGAAAAGAGTTTATTTTTGTTTTAAATTATGAAGTATAGGCCATGAAAAAAAAAAATTCAAAATTTTACAGGCAACTTAGGAAATTATTCGCGGGTTTATTGTTTATTTTTTTTTTTATTATTATATTTGCTATTCAAATATGATTAGGTAAATGAAAATATAAAAACAAAACATTTAAAAAAAACCTTTTCTCGGGTCAATATTTTAAATTATGGTCGTTTTTAATTTAATTTAAAGTCCACCATAATTCTTATTTTAATGTTTTTAATTTTTTTATTTATATTTCATTATATTTTCAAATCAAAAAGGATATAACCTTTTACATCACCGTTAGCCACCGAATAATTCTTAAACGTAGCTCTAAAACAGCGAATAATCAATTCCTTTAGTGACCTATGTTTCATAATGTAAAACAAAAATAAATCAAGTACTTCTAATCCGTACAAGATATTTACTATACTTTTTGATAAAAAAAGATCATTATGTTTGGGTGAGTATTTTGGCCGCAAATCCAAAATTAAATTTTGTATGAATCATCCATCATCCAGCGCTAAGATTTGATAATAAAACAGCTCTTGATTTGGAACTGATAAATATCTAAAAAGCATTTGTTTTAATTTGTCAAATAT